>WSXT02232096.1:0-16186 GCA_011762715.2 Neuroterus valhalla | reverse complement strand
GCATAGTAAATTTACTACACGTATATGCATATTGCTTCCATTACATTTATAGTAAAATCGCTACAGGAATTTCTAACTGTGTACGCATGGGCCCAGGTGGAAGTTTTTCTTAGTAAGAATGGTTGATGTTTTAGTGTTGATTTGTATGCTGCTTTATGAAGCGATTTGTGCATTTTATGAAAGTTATTCAAAGATTTTGTGAAGCTTTCCACTTGGGGTGATTAGTAAAATATTTATTAGCAACTTGGGTCGGAGAGAATTGTTCTGGGATAAGTGTGTTGTTTGAGTAACCATCATGCGGCTTCTGGCGACTTAAAGCATTTTCATTGTAAAACAAATAACTCCTGGATCTTTTTTCAGACCCGTTAAGTGTTAATGTAAGATTCGAGTTTGATTTTTCTGAGTCTCATTTTAATCACTGAAATCAGACACTCAAAAGCACGACATAAACATAAACATAAACTTTTTAAATTACTATACTTTTTCCATCTTACGAATTCCTCAATCCCCTGTGGTATAACAATTCTGGAACCGTCGAGTTTGCGTTTTATCTGAAAAGGATTTGTTTACTAACGTAATGTTAATAAGAATTATTATTAAATAATTATATTTTCCGTAATAATGATTATTATAATCGTGAATATAATTATTTTGAGTTATGCGCATTCAAATCGAAACAATTATTAATACGTAGTAATCTTCAAAAATGTTTTCCAATACAATTGAAAAAACGCTTTTGGTGGAAGCAATCAATCAGAAGCGACATGGAAGAGACTATTAATCAAAAGCTTTGCGTACAGCATCCTCGAACAGGAACTGTTTGACTATCTTGCTTCCAACAAAACCACAATTTACATGGATCCAAAAATTTAAAGGATCAATAAAACACATCATATCCTTTGAACCAAAAGAATCAATTTGAATTCCCATACGGTTTAATTTTTTGTAGTGGGTGTGATCGTCAACAATTTGTAGTCATTCCTACAAACCGTCGAAACAAGCCTCGAATTCTGTTAAATAACGAACAATGTTCCTTTTCTCTTCTCCGTCTAGCCCATTTTATCTCTATTTCCATTCGTTCTCTATCCTCTTCTGTGTTAAAACTATTCACCAAATCCATTAGAATTGTGGTTTTATAGATGATTACCTCCGAGTCATCAGTTTGAATGCATTACCTGTCGTCCAATCCTGCCCTTAATTGGACAAGCGCCAAAATATACATCATGCAGTGGGCATTAATGCAAATATTTCATATATTATTGCTACCATGCATGACCACATTGCCCACATAAAGCGGGCTATAACCCGGTCATTCAGGTCTATAAAGTTACCTCAGTGTCTCGTTAAATCACTGATAACTCTATTAGATTAATTATGAGTAGTGTTTAAATTTAAAAGGATTTCATTTTTCTGACAAATTACGCAACAAAACGATTAGAAAATTCAAAGTGACAAATCGACTTTTTTTTGGAGGATTCAATGATTGTTGATGGATAATGCTATAAATACGAATGATGCACAAAATAAATTTAAATCTATAGTAATAGAATTCCACCAAAATATAAATTTTTAGACATATTACATGCCTGATTCTGTCTGATCAGGACCTCAAAAAGGACACTTCAAGTTTTTTGTATTAACTTCAAACACCAAAAATTCGTACAAAAGCAAATTAAAACAGATATATATTATTTTAGTGAATTAGGTTAATTTAGTTGGCCGTTTTTCTTTAAAGAGTTATGTAGTTTCTTTTCGACTATAAAAAATGTGTAGAAATAAAATACGTCGGACGGAAAATTGTAAGAAGAATTTTCAAGTTCCCTGCAATGCAGACTTAGGGGCGGTCCAGTCGTAGTAGTCATATGTGAAAAACCTGCAGCGGTCCACCCCATCCGCAACACAAGATCGCTATGTATCTCGTAAATTTCCACACGACTGGATCTAATTTTTCCGCTCTGCGAAAAGAATTTCGCCTCTTCGATCAGACGTAACTTTCTCGGCAAGTTGAAATAAAACATCATCGTCGCACACGAATGCATCTGCTTTACTGCGTTTACACACACACACACACACACACACACGACAGCACATACACCTATATATATGTGTGCATACAAGTTTTGCACAACAGTGAATTTTATGTAGGCAAAAACATAGCTGTAGAAGGAATAAAATAAAAAATATATAAAAAAAGAGGAAATAAGGAAAAGGGTTCTGCCTCCAAGAGATGCAAACGTGGCGAAAAATTGGGAGAAGAAAGTTTTAGCGTGGTCTTTGAAGCATTCACCTGAGAAGAAACGACGAGAACTGTAATACGGATCGTGGAGACTGAAGAATGCAGTGGACGAGTCAAGTTACGGTGTACTTCGACAAGAAAATGGGATGGGAAACTCCCGAGGAGGAAAACAGGGAGGAACAGGATGGAGGAGAAGCCGAAAGATTACGAGCTCCGTCCCGGCTCGAGGAGTTTGAGGGTTTCTCCTGATGTAAAGGGAATAAGATGGAGAAAAGAAGCATTGCTTCTTGCATTCGGGTCACAGAAGAAGCAAAACACCAAGAATCACCCAATACGGTCTTGTCTACGCTCTACCGAAAACTTCTGTGCAGCCATGAATGTAACGATATCATGGTTGTGTATATCCAGTATTTACGAATAACTAGGTACCTAGTAAAGGCCTCAATATGATAAACTACATACATTATACTCGTAATGCTTCATTGAAAAGGTAGAGCTTTCATCTTTTAACTATTAAGTACGTACAAAACGTTCAAAATCCTTATCATCTTACTAGGACTAAGAAGAAATATATTATATGTATTATTAAGAAAGTAGATGCTTTTAAACTGCATATAGTAATATTTTTAAATGAAATTAAAGGACTAGCACACATTTTTCTCGTTTGCCCTCTTCTCTCAGTAACCATTTATATTAATAAAAGGTGGATCAACATTCGTTTCCTCAACGATATCTCGAGTGGGAAGAGAAAGAAACAACCTATGGCAGTACTGGGTATTTTGATTTTCTTCAAGCAGCTCGTTACAGTTACCGTACTCATGAAAGTGTAGCTTTTCACAGTCACATTCTTCTTCTTGAAAAGTAAGTTCGTGTTCGCTGAAAGATACTTTAAATTCAACTTTTCCCGCCACCTCATCTCTTAATTAATAGAACTTTCGAATAAATGTGCATAAATAAGATAAAATGTACCTACGTGATATTTTGAGATGTGAGAAGCTATATGTTTTTAATATGATACACATACAAAAGACTTAAAATGATATCTCCTTCTAGTTAATTCATCCTATTTATGATAACAATCTCTATTAATCCTTCAATTAACATCTCCTGAAGGTCATCATAAGGCCTGTGAGGGCCAAATTCTTTTTCTCTTTTGTTGCGCGCCAGTTTTAAAATATAGGTTTACTTTAACGTGCTTGATAATGATTAAAACTATTTCATGTACATTAAAGTTCGTAAAACTTCATGAAGTTGTTGTTGAGACGGAAAATTTGCCTAAATTTCGAGAAAAATGAAATTTCGCATTAGTGGAGCTGGATTTAAAATTGGTCGAGTGTGTCCGTATAAATTATGTATAACTTTGTTTACTGAATGTAGCAATAGCCAGATACATCTGCATGGCACTCTGGGAGGCCCTTCTTATTACTTACAACATTTTTAAAATTGACCAAAATTGAAGATTAAAATTATTTCTTATAAATATGCTATTTTTTCTTATTTATAATTTTCAGTCACCTTATATACTATCTATGTACACATCCACTGTTAACAATTCAGGAGTTTTCCTTACACTTCAGAATGGAATATTTTGCCAAACTTTGTAAGGAAAAATAATTTTCTCAAAAAAGCAGGAACTATTAACGAAGAAATCAGGAGTGATTGAAAAACGTAAGGAAATTAGAAGATAACATTCATAAATAACCATATATTGGAAAATTATATTGGGCTCGGATTCAACGGCCTTGGGACAATTTTCTTGAGAGCTGATGCATAGGCAAAATTTCCCGCTCTCAGGTTATGGCATTAGCGGAAGCTAGCCGAGACTAAGGACATGGCCAGGGCTTCTCTACGAAACCCTTGGGCCGTGTCGTCCACGAGCGGAATTTTTGGGAGGACAACTTCCGGGGGAACAACTTTCGCGAGAGCATTGTAGGAGTTATTATACTCTGTGGTTCGCATGAGATGATAAGCCTGCCCTTGCGACCCTTCCCACAATATGGTTCATCTAAAACTACGCTGCTCAAAATTATTGTTCGAACTTTACGATAAAAAAATTTAAAACTCAATTCCAAGGCGTTATAAGTGAGATTTTATTAGTAGAAATAGTATTACATTTGGCTGGAAACATACGAATGAAAACAGTTTAATCTTCAAACGGGAATTGGACTTGAAATTATTAGAACGAAGATGTAGGTGTTGCGGGCAAACGTCAGACACGATGCGACGCGGCGTCCACTTGTTTGTGCGTTGATTTCGTACAAGAGCAGCAACGCGTAGTCTCACGTAGTCTCGTTATTCCTTTTTGCGCTCTCACTGAGAGCACCCAGAGTTTTCCTTTTGAAGCGAGCAGTTATGCATGAGCCGTCGTAAATATCACGGGGGTGGCTCAGGCTCTAGTACCTTCTGCATATTCATTTTAACTGTCTGTACACGTATATACGAGGTACACGGTCGAAATAATGGTCGAGGATTTTGCAAACAACCGATTTTCCCAGTTCTAGTTTTTTTTTCCATTTGGACATTGTCCATGCCAACCATGAGCTTACGCTGGGAATGCACTACACATAAGCCCATTTACTGGTATATACCTTGTAAATGCAATGCAATCGTCACATGCACGCATGAGTTTTTGTGGGAAACTCTGACACGTTATAAAAGAATGGCGGGTTTTTAACACATATAATGTGAAACGAATTCAAATATGCAGAAATCTTTTCATTATAGCCTTTTACATGGCTTCTATTTAATATCATCAGGGAATGAGAGCAATTTATTTACTTTCCCGGCAATGACTTATTATTTACGCCATATGAACTATTGATAATAACAATGATAATCATAAAATACATGCAATACTCTTCAATAAAATCAATTATTGAAATTAAAGAATTACAAGTTACTCAGAGTACAAAGCCCTTTGTACCGGCCCTGGCGGAAATCAAGACATAATACTTCGTCTGAGAGTCCAATGAGGACCCACACTGTAAAAAAATTTATGTTAGAAATCACATTCGACAGTATATTAACTTATCGGCTTTCAGAACTTAACTGTGAGTAAAGAAGCAAAGTAGCGAGACTGCAACGCTATTTGACATCGTACTGAAATTTACTTCAATAAACCCTGTGATAAAATTGTAACCGTCGTAAATTAACAGTTGATATGTGAAATTACAGCGTATTACACTGGAAACTGTTTGACCTACATCATACGTCGTAAAGATACATACTCTCTAAATCTGAAATCGTTACCTTTGTACTATTTGTGCCAGTGCCACAGTAATTGTAAGCAGTACATTTCACTGTTCAAACAGCGTTTTTTTCTGATTGGACAGTGGGTGGTTGCTGACCCAATCAGTTAATTGAAATTGTATGGTTCGCCAGTGGAAATTTTTAGATGTCACTATAGGATACAGCACTTTCCCTCAATTTTCTTAACCACGCCGCGGAAGTGTGTTTTTTCGAAGGAAAAAAAGTTTTTAGTTGAACTACATTTCATCAAAAGGATTCAGCGGGTGAATAACATGTGAATGCAGCTTGATGCAGCACCTTTCCTTGCATTTTAGAAATTCATATTATTTCTTTTAACTATAGTTTGCAGAGTAAATCTTTTTATTTTGAGGTTATGGTGTAATTGAATCGATAGAGATTTTTGATGACACAAAGGCCCCCAAAAGAGAACTTAAGGAGAACTTCTGGGCTCATTCTCTCTGCCATTAGGCAAATTCTGATGATTCAATATTCTAATTGTGAATTTTTTGAAAATTTTTGCAGTGCTGCCTCAAATCATCCCAACATTTCATATTATATAGTTCAAAGGGCTGTTGAAAGAGTAAAAGAGTGCGGCTTGAAATCGCGAAAAAGCAGATGGATCTCACAGTCAAAAGCTCTGGTGGAACTGTGAAAAAATGCTGAATCAGATCTCAAAAAACTAGCAGCATCTCACAGTTAAAAGTACTGGTTGACTAGCTGCAAGTTTTCTTTGTTTGAAACAGGACTATACACTGTTTTAAACAACATTTTTAGCTGGATTCCAGTGTACGACTTCTGACACTTTCAAACAGTACAATTTCACTAGCAAACAGCCCAATTCAACTGTTTCTTGTTTAGAGAGTAGAACATAGCATTTTAGTCCTAGCAATAGGGAAATTATTGTGACAAAAACTTTTGCAGGAAACCGACTGTGCCATCAGAAGAAAGGTACTTTATATTTTATCCCAGTCATGTTCCTGACTCGCAAATAACGTGTCAAATGTTTTTATTAACGTCTAAAGCCAAAAAATTGCACTTTTTTTGTTGTTTTATTTATAACATGAAAAGTATTAGAGCAATATTAATGGCATCAATCAATAAGCTATAGGCAATTAAATTACGAATAAAATGAGCTCTTGATCGTACGTACCAGTACGTAAAATACCACCGAATTTTTTTACAGTGCAAGGTTCCGTGGACCTTCGAGGCAAAAATATTTGTTCGAGGGCCATTACTGATTCTTTCTACATTTTGAGCATTGTTCATATAATTTTTCGTCAGGGTATTTATTTTGCACGTATTCAAAAGATTTCCAACTTGCACTCATTATGTTTCTTGTATAACGAATCTGAAAATGTTGTTAGTTTTTCCCTCTCTCCAACAGATCACTAGATATCTACGTATAAAAAATTAGATCTTCAGGCTTTTTATAGAAAATTCTAGTACCTTGTTGTTTTTGAAGTCCAGAGGTTCTAATTTTTAACTTGGAGATCATGTATTGCAAAATTACAAGTGTTTTTGGTTTTCTAATACCTGACAGATGGGGCTGTTTTGCTCGATCATCTCTACCTGTTTCCTGGAAATCGACAGATGTGCTCTATTGGGAGCCTTAGTTTAGAGAGCTTAGATGCTTAGAGTTTACTTGGCAATCAAATTTACAAACGAAAAGCTTTGTTATTTTGACCTTGGCAATGTCATACCATGGCCTTTACATAAGCCTGAACCATAAAATTTTTAATGTGATTTTCTTCAAGGGATATGCTGTTTATTTCTCAAACTTGAAATAACACTTGTTCAGTTGGGATAATAAGTTAAATATGTATATTACTGGTCCAATAATAAAATTATCATGTGAAAAGAGAGATCTCTCTAATAATTCATATAAGTTTGACGTTTCGACTGTTCTACGACAGTCCTCATCAGAAATTTACAATTTGGAGCAAGGATAGTCTGATTTATCGTGGAGAAGGTGTAACAAGTTATTAACAAGCATTTAAAAGACTCCGTCTGCTGGCGAGGCTTGGTTAAAATAATAAAAACAATAGAACTAGTTGGAGACAATAAACTGAACATGTAGTATTCAGTCGTCCAGCAGACGGAATTCTTTAAACTAATTATTCCAACTGAGCTTACATGTTTGACATTCAAGTCTTGGCTCATAGCTCATTTTGAGCTATTGAAAAAAATTACAAGGGTACCAAAATTTCTGACAGAAGTCGTTGTATATATGTATATATAGTACTGTGATCGCGTTTCTATAAGAGCACAGCAGCACACGCAAGAACTAGAACGCGTAACATTTTAATAAACGCAATTATCAGGGCGCCGACATTCAGGTGTAGGTAAGAGTGTACAGGGTATAATTGTAGCGAGGACTTCTCAAGAATAATCGACAACCTTCTACTAATATAAGGCTGGGGTATTCACCGATGCATGTAGTGTCTGTTCTAGAATCTAGCCACCCACTTATCAGGCACGCACATAGTCCCTCCAGCACAGGTCGAATGCCGATGCGGCAGACGCTCTGGGCTCTTCGTTCGCGTTGGCCGCCTTATAAATAACGTAATTAGTCTTCCTGCTTCGTCATGCTACCATCACCGACACATCGCGTAGTTTCTTTAATTACCACCGAAAGCAGACTGAAACGAGACTTCATGGGCCAGCGGTCACAAATAAGAATTTTTCAACGCCTTCATCCACTACTGGATCGCCTTGCTATAGGTACCTACTACATAGGTAATAGCTACCTACTCATATACATACATCTACCTACTTAGGAACCTCTTCTAACCTCTATCTTCTCTATCTTCTCCATATTTTTCGCTTTTCATGTGACGCAAGTCTCTTCTTCGTCTTCTTTTCAAGGTGACTGACGGCTACCAACGGACGTTACTACCTTCCTTCCCTATTCTACCTTCTTTCAACTTCACGCCTTCGTTCCACCAAGCACCTCCTTATACGCTGACTCGCACTTCTATTTTCCATTTCATGTTCCGCACTTCCCGCAGGATCACTCTTGAGATCTGCTTATATTTTGACAAAGTCGTTGTGTTATCATTTCAGAGACCGTCGCCAGTACTCCTAAAAAGACCTGAGGAGGTTTTTTGCGTTTACAAAATAGTATTATATTATTTCTGTCTGCGCTCTCTCAAACTGAATCTATCAGATTTACTGATTGCAAAAGCTATGGAATTGTGTCACTCGTATCATTTCAGTTGAAAGTTTCACTGGTTTTCGGGTAACTTCTTTACTGAAGTGATACCAGTAATACACTTCTGGCTATTTCAATCAGTGAATCTCACTAGTTCAGTTTTTGAGAGAGTGAATCATTAAATTGGGTTCAATAACTTCAGTATTAGGCAAGATCTGACTTTGTGTGAACCGCCCAATCAGAAAGATTTTATCTGGCTTGGATAAGGTGCTGATCAGCTTCTCAGAACGCATCAGTTTCTGAGTGTCTACAGGAAGAATGCTTTGATAAACAAATAACATTTCATTTAGTAAAGCTAATTAGTGATAGTCTAGCTGCTTTCTGGCTCGTATAGCCAACGTCTCAACAAAAACGTAACAGTTTCGACCAGCTCCAGACTTGATCGTTCGCACAGTCTGACAGTTTCTAACGCTATAAGGAAAACTGGAGTCGGGATGGCATGTTTTAGAAGAAGAAAGTTCGCCTTCGAGAATATTGTTTTAACTTCCTGAAGCCGATTCCAGTACCCCCCAAAGCAGCATTACGCTAATACCAACCAGAAATTGACGGCGCTGACAGGATACAAGTAGCGCAACACCATCGTGAACCTGATGAGATCTTGAGATGATAACCCTGTTCAGTACTTATTCCCAACTTTGATAACTATACTGGGTTTTAGTATTGGCTTGGTATCGCTCTAAGTTTTACAACCACATACGGATTTCTGATATAAAATAGGTAAACTCATTGAAATGGCTAGATATACATTGAAAACAAGTAGTCCTTTCTCTGAAGAAAGCGAGAAATTAAAAAAAAACCATTCAGATGTGAGTAACCCGTGTCTCGCGTGTAACCGGAATCGGAAGTTGTCGCTAAACAGCCTTGAATTCAAACTTTATATTCATCAGACAAGGATTTATGTAAAGTGTATGTCGGCTGTATGTATGTCTGTCTGTATGTATGCAATTGTGTTTGTATGTATATGTATGTCTGGCCTTGGGGACGATAACTCCTGAAAAAATTTACCCATTAGATTGGCCTTCGGGAAACTTCTTGAGTGTCGAAAACTAAAGATCAAGTTCGTTCGTCAGCTGTTTTGGATGAAAACTGAAAAACTTCAAGCATTTTCAGAATTTTTTAGACTATTTTCTTCCAGATTTTATAATACCATGTACGGCGCCTTGTAGTATTTGGAATTTCGAACAATTTACCATTACGACTTTTTTTGCTTAAAAAAAATAGCCAGATACATGGAATTTTCAAAGTTCAAAAACGTAAACGAAAATTGAGATTCGACGCGAAGTAACGCACGTTATAGAAAAAATTTGCCTGTTTCGCGGGCACATTCTCATCGTGCGTTTCGCTCGCAAGTTTCAGCGTGCCTAGGGCGCGCGTCCGCCTGATCTCGCGCTTCGCGCTCGGGAAATTGTGTCTCGCATTTGCAATACTTTTGCTATTGTTCATTTCAATAATTATGCAGATTTGAAAGTGAATTGAACAAATCAATCTCTTGTAGATCCAAGTTATCCAATGCAACCTCATATTTTCAATTTATAACGTAATTAGGTATAGATGAAGATTGAATTTCTCGAAGCTCTGTTGGCTTTAAGGTTTGTATGTATTTATTCAAAGAAAAAAATACTCAAAAATAAACGATTATAAGAATTTATTCGTTAAAGCCGAAGAAGCTTCAGCAAAAAAGAATTAACAATAATTAAATACGGTAGCCAATATTTTGCTTTGCAGTTTCAAAAGGTCTCTACACAAATATTGGGGAGTACAAAGACCGAGCGCGAAGCGCAAGATTCAACAGACGCGCGCCGACGTCGCGCCCAAGCTTGCGAGCGGCGCACTATGAACATGTGTCTGTGGGACACCCGGTTGGAACGAAATTCATCTACTCATGTATATGATAGACAAAGACGATATTGCTTTATTAATATTTTTCATCATGTGGGCTATGTCGTTGAAAGTGTCAAAAAAAATCTGAGCTTTTAGACTTTATTCGTAGCATGAACACAAATCCAGTCTATTGAATTAATAAACCCTTCGTCTTGACAAAATTTATAAGAAGGGGCTGAGATAGATACATATTATGAAGCTCTTCTGGCGTATAGCATTTCAAAGCAACTTGTTGCGTGCATAACTTTTTTAATTCGATGGATATTATAAAAATAATCAGTACATATCAATGATCAATTATCAAGTCTATAAATATAATATACATTGATAATATCGTTTACTAAAGCTTTTTTGAAGTGTGGGCTATGTCCTTGAAAATGTTGAATAAGATATTTAAAAGACGTTTATAATTATGCATATAACAAAACAAAGTAAGTTACTATAATTTCTCAGAAACTCATTTTGTTGATAATTCTATTGTTATTTATTTCGACCGATTTTTTTTATTATTTGTAAAAATAAAAAAAAAAGATGCACAAGCAGCAAGTGGTTGTGCCTAATGCCTCATATTATATATTTATCTAAGCTCCTAGATATTCAAGATATAAAGTTTGTAATAAACACTGATACTTATTTCAATTCATCATCAACATCTTCACCTTTTCCTGAATCTATTTAATAGTAAAGCAGTTGACGAACACGGCTAAAGATGACGCGGGAGAGAGAGAACCGAGAGAGAGCGCCATCGCCGTGCTCTCTGTCTCTCTCTCTCTCTCTACCCCTCTCTCTTGCAGTCTTCTCGTCCTCGGTGAACGACGTAACCGTACAGCCATGGACGCACTATACAGTATACGCAAAGCTGTGACATACTGTAGCGAAATCACGAGGTCATAGTCTTTCCTTCATTTTTTTCCGTCCAGCCCCCTTCTGCGAAGCCTCTGCAAAGTAAAGGGCTATAAGGGGTAAGTTTATCTCAACTTCCCCCTGAGGATCTCTAGATTGATAGAGCTGTCGTCTGTACTTATGTGCGTGCTTTTGAGAAAGAGAGAGCGAGAGAGAGAGAGAGAGTCGTGAGTGCGCGCATGATAGTAAAAGGGGAGCAGCCGAGCTTCGAGCAGGCTGTAGGTGGTCTCCATATTCCCCTCTTGCATTCCTTCCCTGATCACCTGTTAAAACCTGTGCGAAGACCCCATCCTTTTTACATTCTCATCCCAAATGAGAAGGTATTAATTTTTTGCGAAATTAGACTTCGACGGTTTTCATCAAATCTCCACGTTTTGAGAACCCCTGAGTCAGGAAAAAATATTTTCACAAAGGTGTCTCTCTGTCTGTCTGCATGTAGTCTGTAGTCCATCTGTAATTTGTAGACTCAATAGCTTACGAAAGTATGATCACATCGGATTGTGCTTTCGCATACTTTTTCAAGCTTTTCAAAAAAGTACAAGTTCGTTAACCAGCCATTTTTGACCAATGGTTCTGGTTTTATCCATCGAAAAAGCTTTTTAAAAATTGAAAATGCACATTTCCGCTCGAACTATGCAAGGTGCATAGAAATGTTAGCAAGCAAAATTATTAATCTCCGAAAGATCTGAAAATTCGTCCTGAATCATTTTTTCATAAGATGCATAGTTTCTGTTTGAATCGTGAAAAATGTTACCGAAAATGAAAAATTTCATTTTTCGGCAAAACTATGCGAGATACGAAAAAAATTAGGAGTACCAACATTATTGACCTTGCTAAAATCTTAAAATTGACTGCTGATTATTTTTCGATAAGACGAATAGTTTCCGTTTCTATCACGATAACGCTTTCTAAACAACGAAAAATTCAATTTGCTAGGTAAACTATGCGAGATGTAAATATCGGTGGCGAGTATTGTAATGAGAATGTGTTCCGCAAGGCCAGTAGAGCCTTAAGTAAAGTTATTTCTTTTAATTTTCATGAAAAATAAGAAAAAATTCAATAATCTTTATAGAAGTAGAGGATTTGGACAATATTGCAATATTTGCAACTCTGTGTATGTATTACACTGTAAACTAAATCAAGCACGTAAGTAGACGAGCGCGAGATCCGAATGACGCGCGCCCTGGGCGAGCTCAAACTTGCAAGCGAAGTGAGCCATGAGAATGTGCCCGCGCAGTGGTCAAATTTTTGTTTGTTTTAATCGTGATAACGCTTTTCAAACAATTCAAATTTCAATTTGCTAGTCAATCTATGCGACATGTGAATATCGAAGGCGAGTATTGTAATGAGAATGTGTATTGAGTTGTAAACTGAAACAAGCACAGAAGTATCGGAGCGCAAAGCGCGAGGCAAAAAATAAAACGAGCACGTAGCGCGAGGTAAATCTATCAGCGAGCGGTTTCAACAACCATAACAGACTTGCGACTAATGTCACTATTCAAAATAGTGAAATTTCCAAAAAATCGAAATTCTACTCTGAATTGAGAAAGTACGAAGAGTCAATATTTACATGCCTTCTTGTCGGATGCATACAAGTACTTTGACTCATACCGCGCCTTTATCAATCTGTTACCCCGCCAATACTTGAACAATGCTTGTATTCTTTCACTTTGATGAAAGTTGTTTTCATGTTTACTTGTCCAATATTGTTCTTAAAATTCTTGTAGTTTTCGCGAATTTTGTTATTATTGAATAATAAACGTTAATGAGCGTTATTCGATCTGAATGTAATTCCTTCATTTTTTATTACAAAATTACACTTGCCTTTCGATTCTTATGATTCCTCATTTACTTTTAATAATTGTCATTATATCAAGTATTCCTCACATTTTTCCATGCACTTTTTTTCTTATTTTCCTTCTTCTTCCATACCATTTTATGTAATTGCCTATAACCCCTATTATACATCAACCAATCACTCAGCCGAAAGAGAAAATACGATAAGGGAATAAGAGCAAGGAGTAGTGAAAAGTTGAAGGCGTGATGCCGGGATAGAAGCATCGCTATTTTCTGTTCTTAAGAGATTGTATGCTGAAGAAAAAGGGCTTGATGTTACGTCCTCCTTCACTTTTGCTCTCGTTGCACGAATGAAAAACATCAAGATGTGCTTTGTCAGCATTATCTT
This sequence comes from Neuroterus valhalla, assembly GCA_011762715.2. Taxonomy (NCBI): domain Eukaryota; kingdom Metazoa; phylum Arthropoda; class Insecta; order Hymenoptera; family Cynipidae; genus Neuroterus; species Neuroterus valhalla. The sequence goes on along the minus strand of WSXT02232096.1, from coordinate 2,521 downwards.
ACTCGTGACCCAGAAAAAAGAGATTCAGAGATTCAGTTATATTATATCAGATGATCATTTCTATTCTTCCATAAAATATGAATACTATTTACAAATATTAATGTTAAAGAAGAAGCATCTTTCAGGCAGTTTACATTACAAAGAACTGTAATCTGTAATTATTGCGGAGTCGGATCGAGATGCAAGGATTCCAAATTCTCTATAGTTGAAGGTATTGGAGTCGGTTTTTAAAACAACGGACAAAATAAATTTTTGTGTAGCATCCATGTTTCACGAAACATTTACTTACAAGTATATGTGTAACGTTCCGTGAAATATCCTATGTTATTAGTTTACAAGCTCTTAACAAAATCTCATACTTAATTACCAAACACTACCATATAATATATGACTTTATAGTATTGTCCAGAACAAGGATAATATTCATCAATTATAAAACGACAGCTTTCGTATTCTGAACGAAATAAATGATGCATTATTTAGTTAAATCCTTGCACCTTCACGCTCGTTCGAGAGCAGACACCATTGATTCAAACAAATATACTATCGAATGAAAAAGTGTACAGCATCACTGTTATTGTTTCATTAAATATTCATTCGAATTTATGAACAAGCGCAAAACTGCGTAATTTTGATAAAATATTATTTCTTTCTCGGCATATATAATACATGCATATAAAATAATGAGAGGAACTCACCAAACTTGCTGATAAACGACGAAAGTCTGCATTTTTCGAAAAAATCTGTATCATTAACATCTAACCATTTGTATATGGTGATTATGCAATGTCAGAATGCATATTTTTTATTGAAGAATTTGTGGTCAGTTCTCTTATATGAATGATGTTTCTTAAAGCGAGCTATAGACCAAGAATGTGTTTGTTTATATTTACAACATTAAATTTTGACAACAGAAGACGTTTCCACTGGCGAAGCACCTCAGTATTATAAGGCAATGGCTAATGAATGTACGTCTGTTTGAGAATATTGAGATCTTCATAAACATAGTTTTTTTTCATCACTCATATAACAATTGTTTTCTAGGTGAGAGAATACTTTATTGATACATAATCCGAATTCTGGATATAACTATTATTCCTCACCTTGTTTCATAACTTGTGATCCCTTTTTAAATATCTAATAGTATACCATGTTCAGCAGATACCCTACTAAATGTCGACAACTTTACACATTTGAAATCTAAGAACTGGAATAGCTTGCGTAAGCAATACTCTGGAATGTTATTTGAACTTGACATACCGGCCTAAGAGTGCACACTGCACAGGTAGAGATTGGTACTGTGAGTCTCCACAGAGATAACGAGCAGAGAGATAATGATCTCTGCGAGAAAGTGCTGGTATTAAATACACGTGGTATAATATAAACTTGTACAGGTGGAATGTGCTATTGATCCGCAGTCGGGGACTAGAACGGCTTCATAGTTTTTAAATGAAGGCGCGCAGTCCATCGACCCAACGCAACGTAATCTTTCAGGAAGGGCCATCTGCCTTTTTGTGTGGCACAATATAAAGAGAATTCTTAAACGATAGGAACAGTCTCATTTGTCGACGTCGCAGTAAGGGGTCACGACACTTTTGAAGGCAAGGGAATACGATGCAATGTTACAGAAGTATACGACAGGGATCTGCACAACTGGAATGATATCTTGTGTTATATTCGAAATTTTAAGAAGCCGCTATCTATTTTGAATTATTGCATATTTTTAAATTTAAACTTCCGTAGAAGAAAAACAAAAGCTTTTTCCTTTTTTATGTGAGTTACATTTAAAATTCTACTCATAGATATATGAAATTCTGAATGGTACTTTTTATCCCGAGCCTTCAAAACTTTAATTCTCAGCTAAATTCTTCCATGTTTTGACAGGCTTTGATCGACTGTAGTCATTTTTATGTATAAAAGTATATGTTTCCATTATATTTGCTCTCTTCCAGTAACGTCGGACCTCATTTGGTATACATAACAGTTTTGAACCTCGATGTTTGGAAATTCTAATTTGAAAATAGATGATAAAATTATTTGCTCTTGAATCACCATTGTATGAAGTGTTCCTTAGATATTTTCCTGAACTTTTTCCCTTAATTTCTTATATCTTTTATGTCTTATAATATAAATTTCACGTTTTCAAGGTTGTTTTTGTTCATTCTGGCCTTGGTAGACAAATCCTAGTATAACGAAAATCTACTTTTATACATAAAAACGACTGACACATCAAAAACCATCAGAGCATCGACAAATTTAAATTTACACACACTAGTCAACAACCCTATCATTAAACTAATATCTGATTTTCATTCTTGTAGATCCTTCAAAATCAAAGAATCACAGATTAGAATTCAAGAAATTGGACATCTTTAAATTTTAGGAGCACTTGCAATTGAATAAATATGACTTTAAACATTATTTCATAATTTCCTATGTTAATCGGCCAGTGGATATAGACAATCAATTAACTATAATTCCAAAAGTTTTCAAACTGCCAATATACATTTGTACATAGACA
>WSXT02232085.1:0-16187 GCA_011762715.2 Neuroterus valhalla | reverse complement strand
GAGATCCGTTGAAAATTCAAGATGTGAAATTTCAGACGATTCTAATACTTTCGCAATCATAAATGATGAGAATGTAATAAAAAACAATCTAATTCAACCTACAATTAAATCAATTCAATCTAATACAATCTACTTGAATTTCATTCAAATCCCACTTATTTCAAAGTTAAACATTTCAGGAAAACCGCAACTTTCTAGCACTAGTCTAAGAGAAAATGTTTATAAGCAACAGTAAATTGAATAAATAGGCTTATTTGTTACTCGCATTAATTATTACCTCACTTGAGAAAAAGGTGGACAAAAAGTGGACAAAATGTTCAAGAATTTCGAAAAAACCGCAACTTTTTAGCACTAATTTAAGAAAAGAAAGCCATAGAAAATAATATTTTTGTAAAATTAAATTGAACATTACCTCACTCCAAGTGAAAAGTTTTCGAAGAGTTTAAAATTTCAGAAAAAACCGCAAGTTTCTATCATGAAGCAAAGAAAATATTATTGGCAATGATAGTGAATTATTTAAACAATTATTCTTTCAACATGAATGAATTATCGCTGTGATCTTATTGAAAAGTGATAAAAAGTTGAAAATTTCAGGAAAAAACCACAACTATACAGTAAAAATCTAGAAGAAGATAGATATAAACATTTACAATTCCTTCGAACAATTATTTCTGCTAAATAAATCGAATAATTACTTACTTCGAGTGAAAAGAGGACAAAAAGTTGAAAATTTCGGAAAAAACCGCAACTTTGTAGCATTATTCTAAGAGAATATTGTTTTAATTACCAGTAATAAACTGTTTAAACGATTTAAATATACATCTAAGTAATAATATAAAGTAGTATTCCATGTGTTTGAAAGAATGTGCTTAAAAAATGCGAAAGACTCGTATTTAGCGCCAAAAACTCGAAAAAACCCATTTCTTAACTCATGGCGGTTTTTCGGGACCGTATAAAACAGACTTATGGGGATGATATTTGGAAAGTAATATTTTATTCGCATTCTGTGGATAATTGTGGAAAGAGATGGTGAATTTCGAGCTCGATTCTCCTAATATGGAGAATTCTGAATAAAATTTACAAAAACGTCTCTTTTTCTTATGGGAAATACATGTTAAACTTATAGGGCTTGCGCCACCTCTAAATATTTTCTTTTTTCAAAAAGAATGCGTTTTTTTTTTGTGGATCCGAACAAATTTCCGTGCGTTTCGCATAAAAATTGGAAAAAATTTTTTCAGACCACCCTAGGGGCATGCTTTCAGCCATAAGAAAGATTTCAGGTTTTTTTGCTGTTCGCAAAAAAAGACGCAATAAATTTTAAGACTGATCCAATACCCATCCCTGCTTCCTTCCCCTACACATCCCTTTGTCAAAATTTCTTTTGATCAGCTCGTCCACTAGCGACATTGTTGGAAGGACATTTCTCAGTTGGATAAGCTACGTGATCTCAGTGTAATTATATATTTAATTATGGCTCTGAAAGAATCCTTTCTTGTTATCTTCAAGTTTGGGGTATCAAACGTTGAATATCAACGAACTTTTCAAAACTGGAAATCTCTGGTTGGACTTTGTCAGAGAAATTTCCTGATTTGCGGGAATCGTTGTGTAATTCTGAACGTACAGCTTGACAAACCACTAGAGAGAGTCCAAAATGCCATCAATCCCACTCCCACATACATAAAGGACTACCAACACGACATTTTCGAAAACCAACACTGTTACAAGAGTCCCGGAGGTGAGGCTCAGAAGCTACCGGATGAGAGATAGAAACCTCAAATCGGAGTGCAAGTGGCTATCCGTTTCCGTCGACAAGCCAATCTGAGTGAGTCCCTAGAGTTCATGCGCGTTCAGATGCAAAAAACCAATTAATCAACCGGAACAAAACCCTTCAAGGATCTAGAACTTTTGCTCTAAGGGCTTTTAATGAATAGGCAGTTCCTCCCTCAATGTATTTCTAAAAGAATTTTTTAAAAAACTATTTAAAACAAAGAGTTTAATTAATAATTAACCTAGAATGAATCAGAACGCGACTCAAGCAGTGAACCCAATCATCAGCATAATGCAAGGTGCAGTAAACTAATTATTGAAGCTTTGTTTCTTTTGGGAGGGTATACATGTACTCTGAGCAAGGCCATCTAACTGCGAAAAACGGGAACACCCCGTCCGCGTCACGAAGAATGCGACTGAAAATGTCTATAGCATGTCATCAACGCAGCCATCTCTCCCCCCCCCCCCTTTTTTCTTTTTCTCTCTTTCTCTCTCTTTGTTCCTCCCTGCCGTACTCTCTTGCTGGGGACACGGCGCACACTCGACGCACCACGTGTGTGTGTATTGAACACGGACTAGCGTTCAATTTCGTCAGTGCGCATCAGCGAGTGTCGCGTGTGTTTCGGTTGAACGTTGCAAACATCTCAAATCAAAACATAACGCAGAATTGATCGTTCAAAGAAAGGTGTCGAATACCAGAAAGAGTAGATGCCTCAAAGTTTTTTTAGCACAGACAAAAATAAAACAGAAATAGTCTACACGGCCCTGATTCTCTATTTTGCAGAAAATCTGCTCTCAGTCCAAGGCCACTGGAGACCATACCCGAAGTATGACTCTAATTGGAGTCTCAGCGTATCTCGAAGAATAAAATCGGTCAAGAAGAATATTGTGCATGAAAGTTGTAGATGCCGAAAAACGCAATTTTTTGTGAGAATCAATTGGCCATAGATGTTACGAGTTGCTAGAAGAAAAAAAACCTAATTGAATAGTTGTCCTTTTTCTTTGTATCTTGTGTACTGTCGTTTTTCAAGATCGTTTAATTGGATGAGGTTGCTGGTAACGGGGATTTTAAAGAGCGGACCTTGGAAAGTGAAGAAGGGTGGGTTGAAGTTGTCTGCGAGCAACTCAACGCTCGACCAATTAACTAATCAGTCAAAACAGCGTTATGCAATAAGGCAGAGAAAAAGAAAATAATTTGATTCATTTCTCCTGAAAATCTGTTACATCCACGGCTAAATGTTCCACACAAGAAATTTGAATTGTACCGAGTTCTACAACTTTCCGTATCGACTTTTCCAATCTCATTTTAAATGAGACATCTTTGATGTCTGTAATCTGCAGACACGGCAACTTTCGAAAGGTTGATCATATCAGATTGTGATTTGATACAGATTCTTAAGACCCAAAAATGAAGAACAAGTTTGTTAACCAGACTTTTTTGACCAACGGTTACAATTTTAGGCAACAGAAATGCTATTAAGAAAATGCAAAATCTAATTTTTTTGGCGAAAATTTACGAGATAATAGCGTACGTGTCAAGTGACACGCGGAAGTAACGACCGATTGAAATTTTTAAGAGCATCGTTTACGACCTATTGCGACACTAGCATTGACATATGATACCTCGCCTGATCAATGCGCTAGCATTGGTAGTCTAGGGATAGCTATATGATACCGGTTAAAATTTTTACGAGCATCGTTGACGACCTTTTGATTTCACGCAAATTCAGCTTCTTGAATTTTGCAAAATTTTCCACCAATTTTCATATATTTGATATGTTAATTTTATTAGCTTTATAACAAAATTTTATTTGCACAAATTGGAATATTTGTACGATTTTCATATTTTATTATCGTTTCGTAATAGAAGTAAAAAAAAGTGGTCGTGTTAAGTGACACGCAGAAGAACGAAGTTCCTTCCGTTGTTCAAAAATACTGAACATAAACATTCCTCAAATAATTATATAAAAGTAATGTGTGTCTTTGAAACATGCGGTAGGAACGGAGTTGCGAATGTGTATAACTGTATATACGTACGTCCTTCCTCCTCAGCATGCATTCGAAACTCCGTTCCTACCGCACGTTTCAAAGACTCGCATTATTTTTATATTTATTATTTGAGCAACGTTTAAATTCAGTACTTGTTAAGCAACGAAAGAAACTTCGTTCCTTCCGCATGGCAAACTTTGTTGTGAAGATAATAACAATAACATAAAATGTGTAAAAATTCGTGTAAAATTTTGTGAAATGCAAGCAGCTGCATTTGCCTGAAATTTATGGGCCGCAAACGATGCGCGTAAAAATTTTAACCGGTGCCATATATCTATCCCTATACTCCCAATGCTAGCGCATTGATCAGGCAAAGTATCATATGTCAATGCTAGTGAGAGTATACTAGGATCGTTAACGTTTTCATGTCGCAATAGGTCGTAAACGATGTTCTTAAAAATTTCAACCGGTGTCATATTCTAAAGTCAATAACGCTTTTCAATAACGCTTTTTAGCGTCATGGTAGCAAGATACTTTTTGTGGATTAGGTCTCTTCCCACGTATTCTCTCTACCCTCATATAAGGAATTTCGTTTCAATAAAAAAGGGTAGTAAGAAAATTTTTCACCTCAAAAAGATCTAGGAATTTCCTAGAAATCATGATTTAATAAAATGAATTGTTTTTGCCTTATTCTTCTTAAATTATCTTTTCTATGAATAAAACAAAAAATACTCAGCCGCAAATGGAACTTTCGATTTTTGAATAGGATTTTTGATGAGTTGAATCAAAGTCATTGGTTGAAAAATCAAACGTTCCTTATAGTTATACTCAAACAAGTGTACCTAGCTCTATATGTTTATGGATTGTTGCAGCACCAGATTTTTATCTCAATGACTCACACTTAGTCTGATCGACGAATAGCGATCGAATAGCGACGAATATATATATAAAAGATTTTATTATTGTATAATTTTTTAGAGAATTATATGAATGCATATCAAAATATCGAGAATGATTATCACAATGAGAATGTATTCCAGTCGATTAGGCTTTCAAGTTAAAATTTTCTTCATCAAAAATCAAAAGATTTAGTATAATGAATATAATAATAGTTACATCAATAATATAATAAATGATAATCCCCTTTGAAGAAAGGATTTTTAAATGTTTGCAATTCTGTTCATGCATTAAACTGTGAACTGAATCGAGCATAAAGTGTGAGGACCGAAAGTAACCGAGCGGAAAGCATCAGGTCTAAAAAACGCGCGCCCAGGGCATGCTTAAACTTACGAGCAAACCGTGCGATGGGAAAGTGCCCGCGCAGAAGGAAAGTTTTTTCAATTATAATATTTAGGTTTAATATATTTCAAGGAAACAAAAATCGAAAACAAATTTAACAGCAATACAACATTTCTGAGTCTTTTGTGCTGTAAATTCCTTGGCAGTTTCTCATAAAAGTACACTGCAACCTCAATCTCATTCCACCCGAACTCGCACCTTCCTCGAAATGCGCTCGTGGACAAGATGGTGCGGGGGGTTTGGAGAGGGGCGCTCTCCTTGCTCCATTTTCCGCCAGTGCCGTGCATTGAAAGTGGCCAGTAGTACCATAGCATAGGTTTTCGCAACTCCGCTTCAGTTGGCGTCAGTTATTCACGTGTATTCGGTCCTGACTGTTTACGTTTTAGCTCACTCGATCTCGTTCCAAGGCCGCGATACCGAAGCCCGAAACCGGAATGAGATTGAGGTTGCAGTGTATTACAGAAACCATTAAATCATGTCCTGGATCAAAGTTATTTGGTAAGCTATTTGAAAGTGTTCCCAAAAGAGATGCAACAGCAAAAATAATTTGTACTTCGTCTTTGTGGTATGAAAGATTTCCCGAGTGTTGTGGTACAAGGGAAAACGATCTATCATCTTTTACTTGGGCTCTGACACGAAGCCGCTTGTCAGGCTATGTGCATTGTGTGGCCTAATGAATCAGTCAATTTAACCCTCGGTCATTTGCAAATGCTTTACTCGAATGCAAGATTTATGTATATGAGTGACCCAAAGCAGTGAATCTAACAAGACAGTTGGAATTTCTCGATTTTATGGAAGAGACATTTTTAGAAATCAAGTTTGGGTATCGAAATGGAATCAGAAAGATACTAAATAATGATAATTGTGAATAATGAAGAAAAATTAGAGAATCATGAATATAACACACGGAAATTTCTCTCTCCATTAATCAGTCTTCATTATTAAAAGAATTTCATCCTATATGGCAACAAAAATCGACAATCCATACAAAATACTGCTAAGTAATGTTATGATTTTCTATTGAAATACCTCACAAATACTCGAATGTTTGGGTTCAAGCGAGCTTCGATTTGAGTCGGAGACCATTCGAGGCTAAGCCCGAAACCAGAATCTAATCAAGGTCCTAATTTTCATGTACAGTGAAATACAGTAAAGTTTGAGAAAATCTCTTATAACTCTGAAAATTTCGTACGAGCGTCTTCATTATAGCCTAATTTTATATTTTCTAATGGGTTTTCTTAGAAGACCTATTGCTGTAGTTTTGGGAATTTATTGTATTTTATCCTCAGCACACAGTAAACTGTGAATAAATTCACTTCGTACTCAAAAACACTTCTTACTAAAACATGTTTAATATATTTTCGATGGAAACGAAGAGATTCAATTACTAGACAGTTTTGAAGCAAATAGTGTGTGCAATCGACTACGAAACGAGAGGTAATTCAACTCTTTTTTGAAATTACTACTCATGGAAAATATTGCAGAACTTTTGTGGTTTTAATGTGGTTTTTGTTTTAATTGTAATTATATTAATAATAGAAATAGACTAACTAAATTTTGTTTTAACAAAACAAGGTAGGAGGCATATAAATTATTATAATATACATTTGATGCATTAGAGTTAAAGGTAATGTAGTAAAGTTCGCGTTTTGGATAGATTTCGATCGAGTGCGCAGCACGAGACACACGATAAGAAAGTAGTCGTTAAGGCCGGAGAAGCTTTAACAAAAGAGAATTCACAATCATCAAATACAGGAGCCGACATTCTACTTTTTAGTTTCAAAAACTCTTTACACAATTGTAGGGAAGTACAAAGACTGAGCGCGTAGCGCGAGGTACTTTTTCAAAGTTTTTTTTTTACTTACAAATAGGCGCGGTGGTCCTTGATTTCGTCTAGGAATCTCAGCAGATGATAATTGAAGGCCAGGAGCCACAAGAACCAAAACCAAAAATAGCTTCACCATTTTTATTACTCTTTCCCAAAATTTTAAGAAGTTCATTACTACTGTTTCAATGCTTGGTGATTATAAAAAAGATCTTTCAGGAAAGGAGCCGGAAAAATTGCAAATAGTTCAACATATTGAGAATGATTTTGAATATATGTACTGGATATAATTTCATTGTAATTATAGCAGGTTGAAGGAAATGTTTAATTTGATAAAATATAAGTACTGTGATTAATAATTATGTAAACTTTAAATCACTATAGAGACTGATAGAATTAGAATATAATTTGCGCTGCTCATCTAATGCCGTTCTTGGTCTGCTGTCAATTAGAGTTTGAAATTTGCGGTTTCGGATGATATTTTATATACAAACTCCAAAGAGAAGAAACCAGCATGTTTTTCTCTGCGAATCACCGGATTTCCGTCATCCAGGGAATTACTCTCTTCGAAGAAATAAAGCGTTTTCATTATCAGATTCGATCGATACATAAAAGAAAAATATGAAAGAGTGTTTAACTGATGAAATGTATCGCGTTTATGTATGTGTATAATATAATAAGATTGTGGGAGTTTATGCAATGAGTCAAATCACTTCTGTTTGATAGACATGCATCATCAGAGAAATTGTATTGATAATAGAAAAACAAACTGTTATGATTAAGCGTTTGTCTTGATTTCATTAAAAAATTCTAAAATATGTTCCTGGTTTTATTACCGAATAATTTATCTCTGATTCCATTATCATTTAATGCAATACATGTAATTAAAATGTTATAAACCATTTCTACGATATTTCAAGCTAAGGTTACGCAACCAAAAATGTGACTTTAGTTGTTAATCAACTTCATATTCAGTTTCAGTCTTTCTATCAAAATATGAAGAGGAATTATCAAATTATATTTCTTGTCACAAGTCTACATGCCAAGAGCTTCAATTCTTGCTCTCCCCGAGAAAAATAGAACTGGAAGGAAGGGGTCTGAAACATCCAATTCCTTATTTTTCTCATGTTTTGCCAAAGATATGAAAAAAGGAGAGTAAAACATAGCAAACTAAATTCTTTTTCATAAACCAATATTCATCATATGCTCTTATGAAAACGTTTTTATTCCTGTATTCAAACCTGTTGTAGCTGCACCGTGAAGAAAATTAATGACATATGTGTAAAAAGAGTGGTTTTGAGTTAGGTATCGGTTTTTACACTGGAATGTTCAAAAGCTTTTTTTTAAACATCATTATTTGGAGTCAAGTTTGAAGCTATGAATCATTGAACCTGAAAGAGAAGAAAGAAGGATGAAACTGATAAAATCATACGAATTTTTGCTTTTCTAATCAGCAAATTCACTTCTTCGCTGCATAAGTTTATAGCTGTCTGATATGAGTTATTCTCAAAATACAGGAAACTTTTGGGAAAAGTAAATTTTTTTAGAAAATATTTTAAAAATTTTAGTTTGTGCTTGAAGTTAGATTGATTACCATAAAAAAAAGAACTTCTGAAAGTATGCGCGCTACAAATTTATTTGAAAGGCTTGTGTAGCTTTTTGATGCCACGGTTCATCTTATCATCGATTTTTTTTTTTTAGATAAAATAAATCAATCTTTGAGTATAGTTCGGAAATGGAAGATTTTACGTAGAAATTAATTTTTTTCTCTGTGTTAATATCATAATTTAATTTAATAACATTACTAACCGTTTTGTTGTAACAAATAATAGCAATTTTTTGATATTATACATTTTTCGCAGTCGTAACAACCAACTTCGGTACGAAATATACATCTATAGTTTTTGAAAAAATAATAACTACATCAGTAGATGTATGCATGATTATATAGATATAATAAAGGTTTTCAGAGATTAGGTTTTCCAAGGTTCTTTTTACGGCAGATTCTTTTCAGTCTTTCTGTGTCTTTTACCTGATTATCTATATTTGATTTATCCATTTACTTCTTCTCTTGAAAATCCTAACAGTAAATTTGTTTTTCATCTTCACCTACATCGACACTTCGCTGTTTATGTTTCTACTAAAAACATAATTATACGTAGTAAAGAACGTTTTAATATATAAATAAACACCATTTCCATGAAAAATTTAATGACATATATTTTTACATTCAGTTAAATTAATAAATGAAGACCATTCCCATGTTCACAATTTTCTCGAAACACAGTTGTCACAAAGCATAATTTGCACGTCAAAATTCCTACTTTCACACAGATTTACAAATAAGATTTCAATATTTCATGTTTAATCATGAACGTATATAATTTCACTGAATGTATGAAAATAAAAAACAACCGTTAATGCATCTTAAAGATAAATTGAGCTGGATTATACCAACCTAACCTCTGCTAATCTGCCTAACAAAATAAGGATTGTAGGAAGTCAAAGAGTTCCCAAATGAGAACAATTTTTTCCAGTTTTGACTATAAAAATCGTATTCTTTGTTTATTTCAGTGCTCCTATGATTATAACAAAACAATTGATCGAGAAATCATTAATTTTCTGCGAAAGCACTTCGAATAGGCACAGTTAGTCGCGCTGCCCGGACAAGTTGAAAGTAAGGTTACGTCGATGGAGGTTACGTCGATGGGAGACAACTTGAAAAGTGTTCCTGAAATTTCAAAGCAGAATGCATTGAAAAATCCTTCTGCGATTTGTTTTCTCCCGATCTGATATATATTTTCATCCTTTCTTCGTTAAATTTTGTTTACATATATACATTAATTGTCACTTACGTCGATGGATGCTAATAAAAATACGCAAGGTTTCCAAAAACTTTTTCCTAATTTGTGAAGAAAGTTCTAAATTTTTACATTGAAAGCTTGGAAGAATGAGTAGTGATGAGGAATTCAAAACTACATTCAAGTCCAATATAAATGTGATTATACATATTTACCAAAAGTAAAAAAGAAAATGAATACTTCTATTCCTAGATTCAAATTAAATACTGTAAACTTTCTTTGTACCCGTACATTCTATAAGGAAAATGATTTCTTACAGTTTAGGCTTGTGTATTTACAATAAATAAATCATTAGGTCATGTTTTTTGAAGTCAGAAATATATTGTGTAAGACCTTTGCTTCAACATGAACATTTTTATACGTAACCTTATCCATATCTAAAGATGCTGATTAGTTATTTATTGAAAAAAATGACATCGAAACAATGAAGATTTTCCAAATACTGTTCGTGGGGAAGTGTTCGGATAAATGATCAATCAAATTTATATATCTGTTTCTCTTGGTCATTTTCACAATGTTTAATACTCTATATGAATAGAATACATAATTATGTTTAATAATAATAATCATACTTAAATTTATAGCCGGATTCAGATTCACCGTATTTTGATAAGCGTATAGAAATTTTTTTTTCGTTGATTCCTGAGAACTCGAAAGGTCGGCGAGGTTCAACAAAGTTTAGTAAACATAGTAACAGTTCTGAAATTTTTTCAATTTCTCGTGAAAAAAAATCGCACAAAAACACGGATTATACCACAGTGAAGCTCGCATTTATTGCAAAAAGGTAAGTTTGATCGTAGTATAAGCTGTGTTTTGTTTTGCGATTCCTATTTTACAAGTACAGAAGACTTCCGTTTAGCTGAACCGCTACGCGACGTAAGCATTCGTTTAGCTGAACTCGGGAGAAATTCACACCACTGTCCCCCTCCGCATGGGTGTTCCTAGAGGTGACTTACAATTGGTTGCTACCGTCAGTGGTCGCGTCTACTCGAGAGTAGTGGGGGTAGAGGGGGCCGCTTGAGTTCAGTTAAACGAGCGTGGAAGCGTTCAGGTAAATGGAAGTTCAGCTAAACGAGAGTTCAACTGAACGGAAGTCTCCTGTAATTTCCAAAAATGTGAAAAGTCCCTACAGAGGCCTTCGCAAAGCGAACGGACAGTATTCATTTCGTTAATTTATGGCTTTATGCCATAAACTGGAATTGTTCAATAAAAAAATGATGTATCTTTTCTTAGCTATAGGAAAATAAATTTCTGTTTTTCTCATGTATTTTTGCCCGCCATAGTTTTTTTACTATTTTGCCATCCATCGGAAGCGTACTCTCTCCGTTCATCTCGTTCGTCACAATAAAAATCTTCGGATCATGTGCTCTGTGCTGTCGAGGCAGAAACAAAGACGCAGCTTTCATTCTCTGAATAATTGAACAAATGCTCTGAATATTTTCACTAGCGCCATACTCAGGACTGTTCTTATCGTACTTCGGACAAGAAATGCTTATTCTTGAATGCACTTATTTAGATCTTAGGGTCCAAACTAGTGCCAGTGATCATGGCCTGTAGTTACATGTCCTGGAGTTTCATAGCCTGGAGTTACATGACCTTGAGATCCATGCTCACCATGAAACTCCAAAAAAGGGAGAAAAATTGTGGCAGTACGACTGGTATAAACCTCGGTGGGTTCCTCCGCTAGAGACATGTCTACTGGAAAAGCATGGTTGTTTTTCATGAGTACTATAATCCTGTTTCTACCAGCATCAAAAATTGGACGAAGCCAGGGTCCTATGACTGCTCCTATGATGTAGCCTTGAGCTACCCCTACTGTTACATATCCTTGTAATATTCGAAGTTTACCATGATGGTCTTGGTAGAAACGAATAGGAGGATATGAATCAGGCTTTATTTTCTGGTTCAAGGGCCTCCACCCCCTCCACCGCTTCAAAAATGGTTCACTCAATTCTGTAAGTAATAAAAGACAAAAATTTTATGAAATATTATGATTTATTCAACAAATTCTTAGAACCAATGTAGCATTCATAGGAAGCCTCCCTACACTAAATATCTCAAATTATGACATTGCTCAACTGTGTCAATGCGCGACAAACGAGAAAGATTTTTATTTTTAAAGATTGCCTGCATATTCAGTAAATTATCCTTCAGAACACATTTCATGAAATTATTTATCACGTTGCATTATATATTCTTGCATTACACCTCGGCATTGTGCAATGCTCAATCAACGCTAGTAAAAATGTATGATATGTAGGTATATACTTCAATTATGAATCAGCGTATGAAAAACTAAGAAAAATTATAGCAGGTTACTTTGTAAAGTAGGTCATTCTATTTGATATGTTTCAGCGGAGAAGATGTTTCTGAAACTGTTGATTATACCATTAGGAACAGGTTTCATCACAACTGGATGATATTTTGAGTAGATATTTTAAATTACAGATGTGGGAGATAAAAAAATAGGTTTTCTACATGTAAGGGAAGAAATATCACTGTCATGTTTTAACTATTCTCTCCGAAATAACGTTTTTTCTCTTTTTTCTGGCTATTCAAATGAGGTTCCAGACCTGATAAATGATATGTTTTCAAGGCTGAGGCTCCAGATTCTGGATTTATAAGTTATAATCTTAATCTTAATCTTTGAGACTATTACTAAGATTTTGATTATTACAATATGAGTCATAATAAATATGGAAAATCTATTTAAGGTATTGAAATAGAATCATAAATATTGAAAGTTTACAATTATGAAGTCAAACTGCAGAAATTATACTATTTCATTCCATATATTAAAAAACTGCGCTGCCTTAATACTGGCGCTTCATTAGGGTTATGCATTTTTATAGTAAAACTTGAATACAAACATTCGTAAATTATTGTAAACCAATAAATGTATTGATTTACACTGAAGATCAGCAATCATTAAAAACAAAGTAAATATGAGTTTAATTTGTTGTAGGTAATAAATAATTATTATGTGCTTTCATGCCTGATAATAAGTCGAGGAATTTGTGATATAGGATACATAATGGGATTATTTGTTAAAAGAATAGTTTACAAATTACCAGTAAATAACATTAGCAATTTCAAATAGTAATTCTGCACCCATAGATTCTAAATGGAAAGACCCTGCAAAAATCTACAAAATGTGATAAATTGAATTTTGAATTTTCCAATACAGTCTCATCACTGTTTGTTATCAATTGGAATTTTTTTCAAATATCCGTCTGATAAAGTTGGTACTGACTGAAAGGCGTAGCAGGGAACAGTCTAAGTGAATTAATTCTTAGTTATGCAAGAGATAGTGTGGACATGGAAGGTTTTGTGAAGAATTTGGTGAATAAATAAAAATATTTGGAATTCCATGATAAGAAGAAGCGTGGTCATTAGGTTGGTCCAGAAATGAATTAGAAAAATATTTTTTCTCGAATTTTTATGCAAAATGCCCGGAAATTTGTTCGAACCCAAAAAAAAATTCACTTTTTTTGAAAATGATATTCAGAGGTGGCGCAAGCCCCATGAAGTTTACCACGTATTTCTGATAAGAAAAAAAGACGTTTTTGTTAATTTTATTCAGAATTTTCAATATTAGGTGAATCAAGTCCAAAATTCACCATTACTCTTCAAAATTAGTCACAGAATGCGAATGAGATATTACTTGTCAAATATCACTTCCATAGGTCTGTTTTATAGGGTCCCAACAAACCCCCATAAGTGAAAAATGGGTTTTTGGAGCTCTTGGCGCTAATTATGTTTTTTTTGCGATTTTTTAATGCAGATTGTTTCAAATACATGAAATACTACTTTATACTGATAATTATATGTTTATTAGAATTGTTTGAACAAATTATTATTGTTTTTAGCAACTTACTGTTAAAAAAGGGTTAGAAAGTCAAGGTTTTTTCTGAATTTTTCAACGTATTTTTAACGTTTTAGTTAGAGCGAGGTAATAATCAATTAAAGTTATAAAAATAATTGTTTAAACAATTGAATATCATTGCTAATAATATCTTCTTTGCCTTATGATAAAAACTTATGGTTTTCTTCTGAATTTTTTAACTTTTTGCCCACTTTTCACTTGGGGTAAGGTAAAATTTAATTTAATCTAACAAAAATAATGGTTTCACCAAATTTTTATTGTTTATGGCTTTCTCTCTTCTCTTAGATTACTGCTAAAAAATTTCGTTTTCTTCTAAACTCTTAAGCTTTTTGTCCACTTTTCACTTAAAGAGTTAATAATTAATGCGGGTCAACAAACATGCTTATTAAAACACTTCATTATTGTTTTTAACCATTTTCTCTCGAAAAAGTAATAGAAAAATGTGGTTTTTTTCTGAAATTTTTAATTTTGCAATGAATGGAATTTGAACGAAATTCAACTAGATTGAATTTATTGAATTGTTGGTTGAATTATATTGTTTTTCATATGAAAGAAAATTATTTTTTTTATAAAATATTCTTATAAAATTAAAAATTTATATTTTGAGGTCGAAAGTTCAACTCTTTGGTTGAAAGTTGAACAACTTTCTTAAAAATTCAATTTTTGCGTTAGGGATCCATTATTTTAGTAGAAAATTCTAAATTTAAATATCACTGAATGAATTGAGCTTTTTTGTTGCAATTTATTTTTTCTGAATATTGGGAAAAGAACAAAAATAATTTACGTAAAGCAATATAATACTATTTAAAATATGATTCGCTCTCATGTTTATTTATTATTTGTTCACAACTGAAACGGTAAAGCAAAGTTAAACATTCCAGAAAAAAACCACAACTTTTTAGCACTTATTTCAATAAAAAACTGCGACTATGTAGTACTAATCTCGAAGAAGATAGCTATGAATATTTACAATTTGTTCAAACAATTATTTTTGCTGAATTAAATTAAATAATTACTTACTTTAAGTGAAGAGTGTCCAAAAAGTTAAAAATTTCAGAAAAACTCCAACTTTGTAGCATTATTCTGAGAGAATATTGTTATAATTAGTAACAAATTGTTAAAACTATTATTAGTGTTAACTTCCATTGATTATTACCTCGCTCAAACTTAAACGTCGAGAATAAGTTGGAAAAATCGGAAAAAAACCTTGACTTTCTAACCCATTTCTGAGAGAAAGTTGCTAAAAATAACAATAAATTCTCTAAACAGTTTGAATAACAATCTAATCATTAGTATAAAGTGGTATTTCATTTATTTGAAACATCCTGCGTTAAAAAACCCGCGAAAAAATCATAATTAGCGCCAAAAACTTGAAACCCCATCTTTCAACTTATGGGGGTTTTTCGGGACCCCCGAGAAACCAATATTCCCAATATTTTTTGGGAATATTGTGTACATTGTATACATTGTATATTGCATATTGGTAGTATTTTATTCGCATTCTGTGACTTATTGTGAAGAGAAATGGTGAATTTCAAACTCGATTCACCTTATATCGATAATGCTGAATAGAACTTACAAAAACGTCTTTTTTTAATGGGAAATACTTGTTAAACTTCATGGGGCTTGCGCCATCTCTAAATATTTACAAAAAAACGTGTTTTTTGTGGATTCGTACAAATTTCCGGGCGTTTGCATAAAAATTTGAAGGAAAAAAATTGTCTAATGCATTTTTGGACTACCCTACTGCATATATTATTCGAATCAAGCTTATAGAAGGGTAGCAAATATAAAATAAATTAATATATGAAGGAAATAATAAGAAGGCAATATTGTGCAGCAATTGTAAGTGGGGTATGTCAACTCTACCAATACAACGTATTGACAAGTTTTCGAAACAATTAATGGTTTCGAAACGGAAAAGTAAGAATTATTTACAAACTCAATCTGTGTTATCTCACTTTATTCACGTTAAAATAGGCTGTTCAAGGATGCATCCAAGCTTACTAAAAAATATAAGAACTTGTTTTTATTTGCACCTTACGTTATGAATATTAGATGAAATTAAGGATGTTTTTTAAATCAAACTTCTATTATACGTAATTTTTTGTTTTTACTGAAATTTCTGTATCTGTAACCACACATTCTCATGGCGCGCTGCGCGCGCGGATCGCAAGTTTGAGCGCGCCTATGGCGCGCGTCATTCGGATCTCGCGCTTCGCGCTCGATAATATCTTTAACTCGCGCTACGCGCTCGGTTTTTTTACACCTCGTGCTTCGCGCTTGGCTTCATACATGCTTAATTCAGTTTACAGTCTAATGCATACACAGAATTACAAATTTTGCAAAACTGCTGAAAACATCCACTTCTTTGAAGATTTTTTTTTCTTTTGATAAAATTTTTTTTATATAAAGTTTACTCAAGGCTCTACTGACCTTAAGGAACACATTCTCATTGCAATAGTCGCCACTGATATTTACATCTCGCATAGTTTGGCTAGCAGATTGAATTTTTTATTGTTTAAGAAGTGTTGTCACGATCAAAAAAAAATAAATATAT
>WSXT02232074.1:0-13345 GCA_011762715.2 Neuroterus valhalla | reverse complement strand
CCTGAATCATCCATGACCCCTCTTATTTTCATAGACATTATTCTTTAATCATCCCACATCTACACATCCCACATCTAAACATCCCACATCTACACATATCTTCCCCTTTATCGTCACCCCTTCAATTACTCCTATTACGTCTTCTGTTCTATCCCTTCCCTGTGCCCTTTTTCTTAATGTGCTGCATCCTTTACCCATGAAATTTCCTTCTATCTCCCTCCCCTATTTCGCTCCCACTTTCACACTACAAATCACTTATTGACCATTCCCCATCCCTTAATTATCAATAATCCCTCTAACTTTTGTAGAAATTGTACTATAATCATCCCACATCTTTCCTCGCTCTTCGAACTTCGACGTCTTCTATTATATCCTCTCCACTTAACCCTACTTCTCTTAGACACATCTTCTCCTTCATCGTCACAATTTCAATTACTTCTTATGTATGATAATCTCAACCCTGAAAGTTTCATTCCTATACCCCATTTGAACACCAAACGTCTTCATTCTATTCTTTTCCCGGTACCCTATTTCCTAATGATCTGTATCCTTAACCCATGAAATCAACTTCCATCCTTCTCCCCTTTTTCACTACCACTTCCAAATCACAAATCGTTTATTGTCTCTTCCCCATCCCTGAATCATCCATGATCCCTCTTACTTTTATAGACATTATTCTATAATAATCATCCCACATCTTTCCTCGTTCTTCGAACTTCGACGTCTTCTGTTATATCCTCTTCTCTTAACCCTACTTCTCTTAGACACATCTTCTCCTTCATCGTCACAATTTCAATTACTTCTTATGTATGATAATCTCAACCCTGAAAGTTTCATCCCTATATACTCTCCGAACACCAAACGTCTTTTGTTCTTCTCCCTTCCCTGTACCCTATTTCTTAATGTGCTACGTCCTTAACCCAAGAAATCAACTTCTGTCTTCCTCCCCTATCTCGCTCCCACTTTTATACTACGGATCGCTTATTGACCCTTCCCCATACCTGAATCATCCATGATCCCTCTTATTTTTATAGACATTATTCTATAATAATCATCCCACATCTTTCCTCGCTCTTCAAACTTTGAACTCTTTTGTTATATCCTCTTCTCTTAACCCTGCTTCTATTACACGCACCTTCTCCTTCATCCTTACCCCTTCAATTACTCCTAATGTATGATAGCCTCGACCCCGAAAGTTTCATTCCTATATCCCCTTCGAACAACAAACGTCTTTTGTTCTATTCCTTTCCCTGTATCCTGTTTCTTAATGTGCTACATCCTTAACCCATAAAATGAACTTCTCTCTTCCTCTCCTATCTCGCTCCCACTCTCACACTACAAATCGCTTATTGACTCTTCCGCAAATCTGAATCATCCATGATCCCTCTAATTTTTATTGACATTATTCTTTTCCCTTCCCTGTACCCTATATCCTAATGTGCTACATCCTTAACCCATGAAATCAATTTTTCTCTTTCTCCCCTATCTCGCTCTCCCTTTCACACCAAAAATCGCTAATTGATCCTTCCCCATCCCTAAATCATCCACGATCCCTCTAACTTCCATAGACATTATTCTCAAATCATCCCACTTTCTCCCAGGTTCTTTGAACTTCGAAGTCTTCTATTACATCCTCTTCTCTTAACCATACTTCTCTTACACACATCTTCTCCTTCATCGTTACCCTTCCAAATACTCCTAATGTATGATAATTTCAACACTGAAAGTTTCATCCCTATATCCCTCCTTCATTGTTATCACTTATACACTTTTCATCCCCAATTTTCTCTTCACCTCTTTCTGCCTCATCCATAAACCCTTTTATACATAAAAGCATAATATTTGACCAATACTCATTACTCTATCACCTTCTTTGAAGCATCCTCTTCAGTCCTATTCCCTCCTCTCAAACTTACTCCTTCCATAGACTAAAAATGTCTCCTCTATCGTCTTCCTCTGATTGTTCCTGAATGATGACACAATTACCCCGAACTGAATCCCAATTTTGCTCCTTGTCCTTTCTCCTTTTTATAGCCCCTTGATCCTCGATTGGCCCTACAAAAGCCTTGTCTTATGCATGAACCATCTTGCATATGATCGCAATAATTCGATAATCTATCCTTATTCCTCTACCACCTTAGAAACTAACCGTCTCCTTTATCTTACTCAATCTTCTAAGCCCTACTCCTCTCGTACTCGATCATTGAAACCTTCTTCAGCACACTCTCCAAATGTATAGAATCCTTAACCATAAAAGTTCCACTTAAATTTCAACCACTTTTTTTCCGTTTTCATTCACACCTCTAACCTGTATTATACTCCTGTATTACCTTCCCCGTCATCCTCGTCACTGCTCCCACTTATACACTACTGACCAGTAATTGGCCCTGCTTCATCCAATCTCCTCCTGAGAACAACATCTTATATAATATTCTCTCTTCTTATTTCTACTTTTCCCATAGACTTAAATTGCCTCCCCTATCGCAAGTCATCTGAGTATTCTTAGATTATAATGTACCTAACCTTTAGATTTAACTCTTCAACCCTTCTTCTTTGTCCTTGCTCCTACTTATACACGAATGCTCCCCAATGATCCTGCCCAAGTCCTGCCTTATCTATAAAACCTCTCATCTAAATGGTTATGATTCTATCATTTTCTCTTAGCCCTCCCCCTTTTGAATATTAACCGTCTTCTCCTATTTATTTTTTTAGTCTCAACCTTACTCCTCCACACACATCATGATCCTCACTTATGGCCACCTCTACAATTACTCCCAATGTAGAAGATCCTGAACCTTAAAAGTTTATCTTCTCTATCCCCCCCCCACCCGCTCTCACTTATACACTATTGGCCTCTCGACCGCTTCGTACCATATAAGAGAATAATAATTATTTCAATTTTTTCCATGCGCCCATCCCTTTCGAAGAACGACTATATTACATAATTTTCCCTCTTATCCCTGCTATGAATAGCTCCTTCATTGCTACCCTCTAGTTTTTCATGATCTTCCACATACCCAACTTTAAAAGTTTACTGCTATATCACACTCCTTGTACTTCCGTTACTTGTACACTATGGATCCCTAATTAGCTACGCTTGAGCTTCACCTTATCCATTAAACCTCTCATATGTAATAGTAATGATTCCATGATCTTCCCTCATCTCTCTACTCTCTCCGAACACCGACAGTGTTCTTCTATTATTCTCTCTTCTCTCAACCCCACTTCTCATGCACACTATGATTGCCTTCCTCATCGCCATCCCTATAACTATTCCTCATGCATGACATCTTCGATCCCAAAATTTCATTCAAAACGTCACCTCCCCTGGCTTCCCACATTATTAGAATGATGTTCGCCAATTAATCCTGCTTTATCTCTGCCTCATCCACACTATCTCTGATATACAATAATAACTTTTCTATGATCATTCCTTTTTTCTTTCGAAGATCGACCATCTTCGCATATGCCATTTCTTCCTCTGAATGTTACTCCTCTAACACACCATAAGTAGCTCTCTTTTCAATATCCCTATAATTGCCCTCAATGTATCACATCCTTAACCTAGGAATTTGTCTTCCATCTGCCTGCCCCCACTCTCATTAACGAAATACCAGTACCTGATTTGTCTCGTCTCAAACCCCTTTTTAGACATGATCCCTTCAATTTATCATCATGAATAGGGAGAATAATATCTCCCGTTTACATCATTTACCTCTCTTATCCCTCCGTCCCTTGTGATGACTTACCCTTCATTCCTCTTCTATTTCCAATTCTAAACCTCACCCCTCCTCCTCTTTATTAATGCCCGAGTATTCACCGTCCTCTCTTATTTCAATTATGTCAAGCCTGGAGTTCCACTTTGATCTGTCCTTCTACTCCTTTCCCAATTCTACTAACGATCCCTGGTCAGGAACAGTCTCCAACCTCTAGCTCCTGGCATTACTTCCAACCTCCCTCCAAAAATCTGTCTTTTATTCTGACACAACCCTCTTTTTATACCTCCTGTCCTCTCACCGCCTTTTTTTTTTATCCTGACCTATCTTGTGCATTTTTTATCCGTGCCCTAACTCTGCTGCATTTATTATTCCACTCATACATTGGAATATTATTTTGTATTACCTCCTTTATTCCGCCGACCCCTATTGACAATCGATCTTTTCCCTTCCATCCTATTCCCTTCTCTTCATCCTGCCCCTTCGTCACTCATAGTCTTTCACCTAACCACCAAATTGTTTTCATATATACTTATTCAACTCTTTTACTCGATAACAACATTGTTTATAACTTTTCATGAATCAGTATTCATCAAATACTTTGAATTTATTGAATTAATCTTATCTCTCACCAAGGGAATATTGCGTTTATTTTCAAAATTGAAGTTTTGAACTTCTGGAATGTTTGCACTGAAATTATTCTCATTTTACTTGAGTATATGGGTCATTTTACGTCAGATTTACCACTAAAATATAAATTCACTCAAAGTCATATTTTTTTCGATTTTAACACAAGAATAAAAGACACGTATTTTTCCCTTTCAATGTGATATTGCGCATTCACGAGTTATCATTATTTAAACTTGCAGAATCTAATGAAGATCCTTTTTTTTTGAAATGCTCGAAAGTATCTAAGGATATTAGATAAGATGTTATGAGATATTCATTAGAATCTTAATTTTCCAGAATAAGTTCATAATTTTTCATACTTTGACTTTGTAATTTGCGAAATTTGCGTATTTCATGAAAATTGCAGAGTGGACCGTCAATAAGTTTTTGACATATGAAAAATAATGTAGGACCGTGTTACTTCAAGCGCGAGCTGCTGCATCGTCTCACCCAGTCTACCACGAGCATGCGAAGTTGAGTACGTTGACTCATCAAAATTCATCAACTCTGTCCCTTCTCTAGACAGTTATATGCATGTTCGCTACAAATTTCATTCCGATGAAAACATTGCTTATGTATAAAACGAATTTGATAAACAATATTTATTTAAGGTGGAGACTCGTTTAGGACACCTAAAATCAGGACAAACCAAAATTGCCTCGTATATCGATATATTACAAGAATCGACGGAATAACCTTACAAGTACAATCTAGAAGATAAACACTGACCAAATTTTTTGTTTTCACTTTAAAATGATTATATCATATAGTCCAAAAGCAAGGTTGTTTAGAGCGCTGCGCTACCCGGTTTGTAGAAATCCATCAAAAAATATTGTTTTTATCACGCCCGAAGCTTTAAAAAATACTGTTTCGAGAAAATCAACTTCAAAGTTCTTCAGAGTAAAGCCTCGAAACACCCAAAGTCAAAAATATAATGCCACTGATGCGAAACTCATCTTATTTGAGACTCTAGCCGGCTAGAGAACACCGCAATCAGAATGTCGTCTGCAAGACACTACTACAGTCGACACTAACTTGCCTAGTCTACAGTTCTACACCAACCTCATCCAATTTTCTCTCACTTCTTCAGATTCTTATTCCTCATATTGGAAATAACAAAATGGTTAATATTATATCAATAAATTTTGTGCTCCAGCAATCTATCCACTCCGGCCGCATAATCCCCAGCGCGCAGTCTACGCGTGGCGCGTCAGAGGCTGCTACAGTAAAACCTCGATAAGTCGAAGTGCTCCGGGACCGAAAAAAAACTTCGAATTATCGAGAATTCGAATTATCGAACATAAGAGTAAAAAAGCACATAATTCGTTTATACGTTTATTATGCGTCCTATAGAACGTATAATGGAGTTCCCTAGAAGTATAGAAGTACATTCGACACACGCCGTGTAAAAATGTTTTTTTTTTCAATTAATATTATAATTCAGACAAAATCATAATCCAATGTGAAAATTTTGACAAGCTGAGAGGAATCAGGGAATGGGAGAATATGGTAATATGCAATTATGTTTATACCTGTTATGGAGAAGTTTGAAATTAACAATATTTTATCCAACGTAAAAATAATTTGGTGGCCCTAAAAAGGGCCGTTTTGTATTTCTAAAATAGTAAATTATTCAAAAAATTCAGTAACTTTCTTCTGTGTTATGCAACTTTCGCTATCAACATTGAACTACACAAAAAAGGGGGGGATGAGGGGGCTCCAACCATCAGCCCCTCTTGTGAGATCCAATGCACGGGGGAGGGCAGTCTGCCCACTCTTGCCACACACGCTAACCCCCACCGTTCCCAACGGACCAATCATATGCAACCGCCTAAGTTATGAATATGAGTTCGTCGCAGTTTTTGGTTGATCATTGCTGTACTTCGAATTAGAGAGGTTATCATCATGGCGGGACATACAATTCTCTTCAAATTATCGAGAAATTCGAATTATCGAACTTCGAATTATGAAGAAATATTAACATGGGAAACATCAGGTTTCAGCCGGGGCCGAAAAAAAATTTCGAATCATCGAAAATGCGAATCATAGAGGTTCGAATTATGAGGTTTTACTGTACTTCGAAAATATTTCGAATTTTGATATGAAAGTTTGTGGGCTCATTTTCAGATATGAGTTTTGATGATTGAGACTATTTTCAAAAAATGCATTTTATTGACCCTCCTAACTACCCCCTCCCCCAACAGCATCTGCAGAAAACTATAGCTGACTCTCATTCAAAATTGATTGACTAGAAGCCTTTGGGAAGATATCCACGAAAACGTAAGTCAACGTACTCAACTTCGCATGCTCGTGGTAGACTTGGTTAGGCGATGCAGTAGCTCGTGCTCGAAGTAACACTATTTGAGTAACATTATTTGTCATATGTCAAAAAGTTATTGACGGTCAACTTTGTAATTTTCATAAGATACTCTCTTGAGTATATTGCAAAATTACATAGGAAAAAATTTCATTTCGGAGATACCTTCTTTTTTGTAAATGCAATTTGTTCAACATTTTTGCATGTTTCCCGGATGCATAAATAATGTATGTCTTTAGCAAATTACAAAGTTAAAGTATGAACAATTTTAAACTTCCGATGAGTTGATTCCGAAAGTTTAAACAATAATAACTCATGAATTTCACATATCACATTGAAAGAAAAAAATTCGTGTCTTCTATTTTCGTGTTAAAATTGAGAAAAATATAACTTTGAGTGAATTTAAATTTTTGTGGTAAGTCTGCCTCAAAATTAACCATATATTTTCGCTGAATCAATGATGTACATTAATTTTGATAGCTCCAGAAGAAACTGTACGAATCATTCATCCTCCCCAAGTTGGGATGGAGTTGTTTTGACTCAAATCAATTAGGCAGACCACTCCGAATTTTCATAACGATGTGCCTTCGTTAACATTCCATCTTATTATACCTCAAGGATCAGTAAATAAAAAACTACGAAACTTTTTTTTATTTTAAATGTTGACTCAGCAAAGACCGATTTGATCATCGTATAATTTGTCAAAGGAAACTTGCAAAGAATATTCGACGACAAAGTTAGAATCGCGAAAAGTTATTCCGTGCATTATTATCTAGGAAATAGAGTACAAATGAACTAGGAAGCCGGAGGGCGAAAGTCAGGGAGGAAGGAGAAGCGGAAATAAATTGAGCAAATTGAAGAGGGTTTCCGATAAAGGGACTGGGACACAAATCGCTCTAAGTAAAGCTCATTTCTGAGGCTCGAATTAACCTTGTATATGGCATGTCATTATGTTCCTTCTGCAGCATCGAATGCCTACGCGTGCACCTTGCGTGCTCGTACTCGTTTCTTTACTTTTATTTCTCTTTCTCCATCACGTTTTCTTCCTCCTATCCAAGAGTCAGACAGTTGCGATTCGCAGACATTGGAAAAATTACGACAATTTGAATTCAACCTAGCAACCTGATTAAATTATTCAGTATTCTTTTGGCGATAGGAAAAAGCACTTTTTTATGCTCTTGGGAAATTTTATAGAAAATATACGCATTGATATTTGGGTGTATATATTCGCAACATTATGATGGCTACCTGAATTTAATATCCCTCACGAAAATATTTAAAATTTTAAGAAACAGCTAGTTCATCGTTTATCATCTTTGATGAAAAAATTTTGGTCGTAAATGTAGTGGGAATCCCGAAGTATTTTCTGTGCCAAATTCATCTTTTTGTTAATATTCTCACATATGAGAGTTCTGAAATCAACTCGAATTACTTTTCAAGATAATTGCTTAGTTAACCAAACAATAGGTCAACAATATTTCCACCATACGTTTTCGAACATGAGTTTTATTAGAAGATATGTGTTGGTGTACAAAAAAATTGGAGAACAAAAAATGTAAAACCTAAGCCAGCAAGCTCTTAAAACAATTTTTTAGCCTTTTTTAATCGCACCTCTAGATGTGATATATTCATTACGACAGAACTTATTTTTAATCTCGTGCAATAGTCTTTCTTCTATATTTCAGCCAAAAGTTATTAGCGGCTCACTGTACGGTCAAAGCATACGAACTTGCAAAGTAAAATTTTGGAAATTTTCCTAATCTTCGTATCCGAACACACTAAAAACTTCATCAAATATCTTACAAAAAACCTGTTCACATAAACGAGAATATACTCTCTTATCTTCTGTTTCAGAAAATTTTTTATGCTACCAAAATTTACATATAGCAATGCATAGGAAAACAACGATTACTTCTGAAAGTGTGTGAATGTTTATAAGAATAGGGAGTTAAATTAATAGACAATACTGAATATTCTCGGAGCAGAAATTGTAATGATCATTCAGCAAGTTCTTCCTTTCCAGCGAGCTGCTAATAACTTTTGGCCGAAATATCGAAGAAAGACCATTGAACGGGAGAGAAAAATGTTCTGACGTGATGAATATATCATATTGGATTGCCCTTCGTCACACATTTTGAGGGACCGAAAAGACAGAATGAGTTCGTTAACCAGCTATTTTGGATGCAAAATCGGAGGGGGGGAGTATATTTAACATTTTTTTGGAATTTTTTTTCCGAGACTCAAAAATTGTAAGTACAGTTTCTTGTAAAAGGTCAAAAATGAAACCATTTATCCATACGATTTTTTTTATAAAAGCAAATTTGTCAGAGTTGTAGCATTTTCAAAATCCAAAAATATAAAAGAAAATGAGAATTTTCAGCCGATTAACGCAAGATAGAAAAGAAAGTCAGAGAGCAAAAATGTTTCTTCTTGGGAGCCCTACAAGATCGTGAATACGACTCTTTGATTTTTTCTCAAAAAACCGAAAATTCCATTTTCGATCGCACTAGAAATAATGAAAAATAATCTGTGAACTCGATAACTTTCGAAAGGATGATCATATTCGATCGTGCTTTGGCACACATTTTGAGGGACCGAAAAGACAGAACGAGTATGTTTGCCAGCTATTTTGGTTGGAAAATCGAAGAGGGGAGCATTTTGAAAATTTTTTCGGATTTTTTTTCCCAGAATCAAAAATCGTAAGTACGGTTTCTTGTAGAAGGTAAAAAATGAAACAATTTAAACTTATGATTTTTTTTGTTAAAAACAAAATGGTCAGAGTTGTGGCATTTTAAAAATTCAAAAATAGAAACGAAAAGGAAAAGTTATGAGTAAATCAATGTCGAAAACTAATATGGAAATCAACAAACGCGAGCGTTATTCGCATTAACCACCATGCCCCGTACAGCCACCATAGCCGACTCTCTCCTACCTTCTCATTCAGAATGAGAATGTACAAATCCTGAAGCATACACTGCAAAAGTTATTGCTCATGTCCATAAAAGATACCCCTAATGGAGAGAATGATGAATTCTCGAAATGTTGGGGAAATTATACTCTTTCTAATAAATTTTCCGATAGGGTATGAGTGTTCAACAATATTCCATGTCACTTTTCTCATATTTCTTATATATCTATATAATAATAATAATCATTTGAAGAAAATCCCTATTAAACGATTCGTAACAGTATCCACCTCGAACTAGTTTCCCTTTATATATCGTTTTTCTCGCAAGAGAAACAGAAGAATATTTCAATTTTTTATACTTGAGCAAACATTTGTTTCGTATAATGACCAAAGAGCGAAATGGATTAGATTGAACTTGAAAGGAGGCACGTAAGATTTTTCAATGCCAATCGGATATAAATATTATTATTTATATATAATAATTTCATTTATTAACCAATTCCTTTAAATAATTAGGCGAATCCTTACTTTATCCCATTTTTCGGCGCCAAATCAGGAAAAAAATTATTTAGAGTTTACAAATTCGACGCCACTTCAGAGTCAAACACTTCTCACACTTCTTTCAAATAAAAATAATAATAGCACTAACATTGCTAACGTTAACATCACTAAGAATGATCATGGTTTCATTTCAATTAACTGGAAACTATCTCCAGCCAAAACTCGGAACTTATTAAATCATGAAGTTAGGTAAGGACTGTATGGAAATCATAGATCACGCGCGTCTTTCAGATCTCGCGCTTCACGCTCGATAATAAATGTACCTCGCGCTCCGCGCACGATTTTTGTACTTCCCTACAATTGTATACAGAGTTTTTGAAACTAAAAAGTAGAATGTCGGATGCTGTGTTTGATGATTGTGAATTCTCTTTTGTTAAAGCTCCTCCGGCTTTAACGAATAAATTCTCATTGTGTATCTCTTGCTGCGCACTAGATCAAAATCTGTCCGAAACGCAACATTTTCTGTATTACCTTTAAATCTAATGCGTCGAATGTATGTGATGAGTCAGGCGACGTCAACTGTGCCCATGAAATTTCGGTGATTTTTTTAAAAGTGACAACAATTGGAACAATCTGTACAGAATAGCATTACAAAAAACATTTTGAACCGTTTTTAAAAAAACTGCACCGTTTTCATTATTTTTAAAAATAATGATTTTTGCATTTTTTAATAGAACAATTATTAGGTTACGACTCGTTTGCAATAATCGAATGAAATTTGGTACGACTGTTTTGAAGCGTTTTCGCTTTAAGCAAATTCGATTATTTATAACTTCTAGGCCTCTGATCGTGGTGAAATTTTAACACAATGTAGTATGAACACTTTATTCTCTTCTTATAACAAATAAGTGAATTTTTTAATGAAAATTGTTTTTAACAATGACGAATAATGTTTTATGGAACTCATTGTAGTATTCCTGTTTTTTAGGCGAAAATTAACTACTCGACAGAAAAGACAATTTTTGGAAGTATAGGTTTGCCAAATAAGTGAATTCCTTCATTAAAAATCGTTTGAACTATCATGTAAGTAATACATTCGAAATCCGAAAGAGCAGCAGCTAACAGTTATATCCATTAATTTGTTTATAACATTTAACGAAATACAGGATATTTATCTACAAGTTACATTTTTATGAAAAGAAGTAACTTTACCAATTCTGCACCTTTGTGAAGAAATATTGATGAATGGGGCTAGCTAAATATCGCAAATATAACCAATTGAAAATTTTAGGTTCAATAACAAATAATTAAGTAACAAACTCAAAAAACGTGCCACCCTACGTTGAATTACGATCCTCCATGAGTATTTGAAGAAAAAAGGCTCTGATCCGCTGAAAATTGAGGTGTCGGCTGATTTTCGTCCCAAGAAAGTGTTTTTTTTCCACTGTGCGCCGTTCGAGGCGACAATTGTTACGCGGCGGCCGCGACAACAACTTTTTTTTAATACTGTGAGAGTGGGAATCACCAACTTTTTCTTTTTTGAGAACGAAATAAAGTGTTTATACTACATTGTGTTAAAATTTTACTACGATCACAGGTCTAGAAGTTATAGATAATCGAATTTGTTTATTTGATCATCATGAAAAAATTATAACTTTGCAAAGTCGTAAGTTATTAATTTTTCTATTAAAAGTTGCAAAAATCATCATTTTAAAAAATAATGAAAACGTTGCAGTTTTTTGGAAAACGGTTCAAAACGTTTTTTTGTCTTGCTATTGTGTACAGATTTTTGCAATCGTTGTCACTTTTTAAGAAATCTCCGAAATTTCATGGGCACAGATGACGTGGCCTGACTCCAATATTAATTTAAATAACTCGTACATTATTTTGTTTTTTAAAAAAATTTGGTTAGTATATTTCTAATAATATTATAATTACAATCAAAACAAAAACCACGCATCCCATAAAAAAATAACAGTTTTTCTTTTCAAACTTTTCTTTGTACCTCGTTAAGTTTTGCTAGCAACTTGACTTTTATTTGAAATGTCGTTTTTTTGGATTAATACCAAAACTACGCATCTCCAGAGAAAAATTTTGTTCTCAAACTGGAATGCTTATTTTTAGAATATTCTTGCAGAAAAAACAAAAACTAGCCCTGTCGAGAAATGATTGAGAAAAAACTTGTTTTCATTATTTTTGTGTGCGATCAAAATTGGAATCTTCGATTTTTTGACAAAATTCAAAAAGTTTCATTCACGATCTTGAAGGGCTCCCAAGGAGAAACATTTTTTTTCTCTGATTTGATTTTCAATCTTACGTTATTGAATAAAAATTCACATTTTCTTTAATATTTTTAAATTTTGAAAATGCCACAACTCTGATAATTTTGCTTTTATAAAAAAAAAAATTATGAGGATGAATTGTTTTACTTTTTACCCTACAAGAAACCATGCTTACAATTTTTGACTCTTGGGAAAAAATCCAAAACAGTTGGTTAACGAACATGAATTGTCTTTCTGGTCCCTCAAAATGGGTGCCGAAGCAGGATCGAATATGATCATTTCTCGAAAGTTATATAGCTCACAGATTATTTTTTATCAATTTTTGTGCGATGAAAATTGGAATTTCCGATTTTTTGACAAAATTCAAAAAGTTCTATTCACGATTCTGAGGGGCTCCTCCTTATAATTTTTGAGTCTTGGAAAAAAAGTCCAAAAAAATGTTCAAAATACTCCCCCTCTTTTATTTTTCATCCAAAATATCTGGTTTACGAACTTGACCTATTTTTTTGGCCCCTCAAAATATGTGCCAAAGGGCATACCAACTCTTTCTCTTTCAGAATGAATATGTAAAAACTAAACCTTATTCTTTTGCCCCTAAAAATTGGTATAAAGTCAACTTTGAGGGGTCATAACTTTTGATCTATTATAGTTCGAACATTGTTCTTTTTTCTGAATCACAGGAAATTGAGTCACCTTCAACTTACCTGTGGAACACGCAGAAGAACAGAAGAAAAATTTTGAAATATTTCCAAAAAAAGACCGAGTTTCCCCTCGTAGTCGAAGTGAAATTTTTAATATGTCAAATAGGACCCCTAAATGGAGCGTTCCCTAAAAAAAAAATGTGCCCGCTTCGCGGGCACATTCTCATCGCGCGCTCCGCGCGCAGCTCGCTTCGCTCGCAAATTTGAGCGCGCCTAGGGCGCGCGTCTTTCGGATCTCGCGCTTCGCGCTC
>WSXT02232052.1:0-16189 GCA_011762715.2 Neuroterus valhalla | reverse complement strand
GCTTCCAAGGTATGCCGCGAAAGATACGAATTTAAGAAAATAGAATTTTAGGTATAATATGGGTCACTTATCCTCCGATTAGTCCCGTAACTCCGCTGACCAGAGATTCTTCTATATTTGCATTAACACTCCAACACAAGGAATTTCGGAAACACGCATTCTAGGGTCCCAAAAAACCCCCATAGGTGAAAAAGTGGGTTCTACGAGTTTTTGGCGCCAATTATGATTTTTCAGTGGTTTTTATAACGCAGATTGTTGAAAAATGCATGAAATACTACTTTATACTGATAATTAGATGTTTATTCAATTGTTCAAACAATTTATTATTGTTTTTAGCAACTTCCTCTTAGAAAACGGTTAGAAAGTCAAGGTTTTTTCTGAATTTTCCAACTTATTTTCAACGTTTCAGTTAGAGCAAAGTAATAATCAATTGTAGTCAGCAGAAATAATTGTTTAAACAATTTGTTCTTATTTATAACAATATTCTCTTAGAATAATGCTACGAAGTTGCGGTTTTTTCTGAAATTTACAAGTTTTTGTTCTTTTTTCACTTGATGTGGGTAATTATATAATTTAATTTTGCAGAAATAATTGTTTAAACAAATCGTAGTTGTCTATTAGTATCTCCTTCTAGATTATTACTACATAGTTGCGGTTTTTTCCCAAAATTTTAAACCTTTCATCTTTCTTCAATAAGATTAAAGTTATAATTATTTCATGTCAATAAACAAATTATTTAAACAATTTATTATCATTGCTTATCATATTTTCGCATAGAAACTTGCGGATTTTTCTAAAATTTTAAACTTTTAGCCCACTTTTCACTTGAAGTGAGTGAATATTCAATTTAATTTGAAAAAACAATTGTTTAAACAAATTATTACTGTTAATACCTATCTTCTCGTAGACTAGTGCTAAAAAATTGCGATAAAATATTAAGCTTTTTATCAACTTCTCACTCAGTGTGGTAATAAGAATTTCGAGTAACAAACATTCTTATTTAAACAATTTATTATTGCTCATGGCCATTTACTCCTACATAAGTGCTAGAAAGTTGTGGTTTTTTCAGAAATCTTCAACTTTGCTCTACCTTTTTAGCTGTGAACAAATAATAAATAAACATTAGAGAGAATCATATTCCAAATATTATTGTATTGTTTCGAGTAAATTATTTTTGTTCTTTCCCAAATGTCCAAAAAAATTAATTAAAACAAAAAAGCTAAATTCATTCAGTGAAACTTGAATTTCGAATTTTCTACTAAAATTATGGATTTTGACGCAAAAATTGAATTCCTAAGAAAGTAGTTCAACTTTCAACCAAAGATACGAATTTTCGAACTAAAAATATAGATTTTTAATCGAGGATATTTCAAAGTTTAGAAAAAACCGCAACTTTTTAGCACTAATCTAAGAGATGAAAGGCATAAATATTTACAATTTGTTCAAACGATTATTATTGTCAAATTGAATTAAAAAGGAACTTATTCCAAGTTAAAAGTGGGCAAAAAGTTAAAAATTCCAGAAAAAACCGCAATTTTCTATCATTAAACGAAGAAGAATATTATCAGCAATAATGATAAATTGTTGAAACAATCATTTTTTTAACACAAATTAATTATTACTTTCATCTAATTGAAAAGTGTTAAAAAGTTAAAAAATGTATGGGAAAACCGCAACTGTGTAGTATTAATCTAGAAGAAGATAGCTATAAACATTTGAAATTTGTTTAAACAATATTTTTTGCTAAATTAAATTGAATAATCACCCACTTCAAGTAAAAAGTGGAAAAAAAGTTGTAAATTTCAGAAAAACCCGCAACTTTGTAGCATTATTCTAAGAGAATATTGTTATGAATAATAACTAATTGTTTAAACAATTTTTTTTGTAAACTTAATTGATTATTACCTCGCTGTTACTGAAACCTCGAAAATAAATGGAAAAATTCTGAAGAAAACTTGACTTTCTAACCTTTTCCTAAGAGAAAGTTGCTAAAAACAATCAATAATTGTTTAAACAATTTGTATAAACATCTAATTATAAGTATAAAGTAGTATTTCATGTATCTGAAACAATCTGCGTTAAAAAAACCGCAAAAAACATAATTAGCGCCAAAAACTCGAAAAACCCATTTTTTCACTTATGGTGGTTTTTCGGGACCCTATAAAACAGACTTATGGGGGTAATATTCGAAAAGTAAAATTCATTCGCATTCTGTGACCAATTGTGATGAGAAATGGTGAATTTTGAACTTGATTCATCTTATTTTGAGATTTCTGAATAAAATTTACCAAAACGTCTTTTTTCTTATGGGAAATACGTGTTAAACTTCACGGGGCTCGCGGCACCTCTAAAAATTTTTTTTTGTCGAAACAAGAAAAAATGCATTTATTTTATTGTGGATTCGAACAAATTTCCGGGTGCATACGAAATCGAAAAAATTTTTTTGGACCACCTAATGTATATATAGGGAAATGTCGTCAGGGTTGGGACACTTCTAGACTTTCCTCTTCAGCTCTTAATTAAATTGGGAATTGGTCGTAATTTCTGTCTTATACGAAATTAGAGTCGATAGAGAGAAAGTTTTTATTTTGACAAAGCAACGCGCACTATCATGAAGAAGTTATTAACAAAATGAAAAAACAAAAATATAGTCAGGGTCGGGACTTGCAGTCAGGGTTGGGACACTGGTACAAATCTACGGAATTCGCGCCAAAATATATTTTTTCGAACAAATATGGAATTATGTTGTTTATTTATTCATTAATATAGACTT
Source organism: Neuroterus valhalla (assembly GCA_011762715.2). Classification (NCBI taxonomy): domain Eukaryota; kingdom Metazoa; phylum Arthropoda; class Insecta; order Hymenoptera; family Cynipidae; genus Neuroterus; species Neuroterus valhalla. The sequence continues at coordinate 13,416 of WSXT02232052.1, read as the reverse complement.
TTGACGTAGAAACATTAGTTAAATTCTATCCTTCAAATGACCGAACATCAACATATTGAAATGAAAATTTTGTAATATGCATTTCCAGACTTCAAATATTAAATTATACAATCTTGAATGTTTGAAAAAAGGATTGCCAGATTTTACAATCCAAAGGTAAATTCAGAAATTCTCATCTTTGTTGAATATTAATTGGAACATATTCAATTTCGAATTGAAGAACCTTGAATGCTTATTGTCCTATTTTTAAACTTTGGACCAAAAATTCTATGATAACCATAATTCTCAACATTTAATCAGTTTTTAATTATTCTAATTTCAAGGGCTTCTCATTTGGAACTGTACACACTTTCAATGTTCAAATATTTGATTTCTAACGCTTTTGGTCAGGAATGATGACATTTGAAATTCTTCCCATTTAAAATTGTCCTATTATCTCAATTTCAATTAGAAATGATTCAATTTTGAACGTTTTTCATTCAAGAATTATTATTATATAATTCTATATTTTTTCAAATTCTATTATAAAATTATTGCATAGACTAAAAAATTTTGGGTCAGCAGCTCGCTTAGGTGATAGAGCTGCAACCCCACATGCGTAGAGCGCTGCTCGCCCGCAACTTGGTGTCGATTCTCTCTCTTGTTGGGCACGCTATGTGCCCACATTGGAAGTTGGAGCAGCTGTAGCGCTAACTCCACAAATTTGCGTGATATCTTCACATGTTAATATTTATTCAACATATAAGCTTGTCTTTGAATAAAATCGTGCACATAAACTTCAAGGTAGGAATTTTGTATTCATTCCATGAAAAATCAAACATATTAGACAAAAATAATTTTCAAATGATTAACTACGAATAAAAAAGAGGTCATGATTCAAGATTGAACTGTAATGTAGAGCTTAAAAAGTGAATGATAACTTCTTTTATGAGATGATTTGAAATCAATTTATGATCTTAGAATTTCTCGATTTCAATATTGAAAATTAAATTGTTTTGATTAGAAAGTCTCATTATAGACAACCACCGACAACCGTTAGAGGTGTATAAAATATTATATGTTGTAAAAATGCAACATTTTCCAAGGCAATAAAATGTCGTTAAACAATCTAATTTTATTACATTTGTGTCCATGGATTGAATACTTTTGGTTTCTGGTATATTTAATTGTTTACACGGTCACAAAACTCAACTGCAACTTAAATCCATTTCTGGATCCATGGGACAATTGGTTCCTTTTTTGTGGGACAACAGCGTTCCCAACACGCGGTAAAGGATCTGCTCGCACGTTTGGCACTATTGCTCACTCCAATGTGGTGTGGCCGCTGCACTAACCGCCTTGGTGGCGCTGCCTTCTCTCAAAGAAGACAGCTGCTCACCCAAAAGTTTTCTAGTGTACTGGAAGTTCCTAATTTGAAATAATGAATTCAACTATATTTTGTTTACAGCATCCAGACAGCGGCCACAAACTCCACCAGGTTCGCCAGTTTTGCCACGTTCGCCAGTTTCGCCAGGTTCGCCATTTTATTTTAAAGACGGTTTTACAGTGTTCGATAATATGGGCGTACATGTCGCAACCGTCGAAGGCCACCAACTTATTAGGTCGGATAAGAAAGGTAGGTTTCTCAACACAGATTGTTTTTCTCCTAAAAATAATTGATGGCTATATTTTTATTAATAAGATTGAAATTAAATATACTTCCTTATGAACACTTTTATGTAAAAAAACAAACATGAGAAGGTTTACAAATCAAAGACTGACTGTTAACACGCTTCCTTCAGACGTATCAGAGTGAATCTCATAACCTCGCACCTCGCTCGGCTGTTTACGTTCTTGAATCAGTTTACAGTGTAGTGCATATAAAAGTTGCAAACATTGCGAAACTGTTGAAAACCTCTACTTCTATAAAGATTATTGGATTTTTTTTTTAATTTTTGATAAAAGTATTTTCAAAATTAATTTTTCTGATGGCTCTACTGGCCTTAAGAAACAAATTCTCATTAGAAAACACGCCACCGATCTTCACATCTCGCAAAGTTTGGCTAGCAAATTAAATTTTAAATAGAAAACGATTGAAATAGAAAATATACATCTTATTGAAGAATAGTTGATATGGAACATGAAGGCCTTTTCAAGATAATCATTTTTCGTGTTCATTATTGTCTCTTATTATTTTGATGATAAACGGTATTTTTCCATTTTTGTATGTGCGTTATCGTGATAAAAACGAAAACTATTCGCCTAATCGAAAAATAGTAAACAGTAAATTTGTAGATTTTTGAAGGTAAACAATACTTAGACTCTTCATCTTTTTTGTATCTCGCATAGTTTTCCCAAAAAATGAAATTTTTAATTTTTGGTAACATTTTTCATGATATAAACAAAAACTATGCATCTTATGAAAGAAGTGGTATCAATAAAATTTGTATATCTTTTTAAAATGGATAATTTTGGTTCTCAATATTTTTTCACCTTGCATAGTTTGACCAGAAATTTACATTTCCGATTTTCCAAAAAGCTATTTCGATGGATAGAACCAGAACCATTAGTCAAAAACGGCTGGTTACTGAACTCGTCTTTTCTTTTCCGGCCAAGAAAAGCGTGCCAAAGCACAATCCAATATGATGATTCTTTCGAAAGTTAACGAATTCACAGATTACAGACACACAGACATACATATAGAAAACCTTTTTTTCTGCCTCCCAAGGGGACCTTCAGGTCACCTAATTTTTGTGTTGGACGATACTCTTCAGAGTGATAGAGACCTACTAGAGGTTTTCTGAGAAAAATCAGGAAATTGCAATTGTGCGGCTCAAAGGATGTTTACTGCTGTTTATGAAATTAGGAACTTCGAGGATAACTATTATTCTGCATAATTGCTTTTCCTATTTCAAAAAATAGATTTATCTGAATAGATTGGCTTGAATCAATTCACAATAATGACTCTATTTTTTCCGGGTAAGGTCTATACGTTCCTGGTTATGGTGATATAATGAAGGACCATATGAAAAGGAAAATGGGAGAACATGATGGCAGCCGTTGGCGCCATTGTTATGATTGAGTGAGTGAGGAGATGCAATCACCCGCCTCAGCTATGCAGTAGCTCTGTGAATCCAAATTATAGCTGAGAATCCGATCTTCATTGTATTTGCTTCCTGATAGAGGGAGCTTCATAATCGTAACAATTTCATGTTTGAAATGAAATTGTTGCTCATTTATTTTAACGTCAATCGATGTTTCTCAAACTGCTGAATTATTGATGTTCTTTTATAATTTTGAATTATGTGTCTGGTATACTTACCTCACTTCTTAATAAAATATATTTATTTCATATTTCAAGTAAATTGTTTAAAAAAAACTAATTTTTCAAGTTGTTGTATCAACTTCGAATTAGGTTTCTGGAACAAATTTTACTATCAAAAACCTTTTTCCCGTATACGATGAATGACCATCTTCAATATACTTGCACCAACTGTGGAATCTCTTGATGAAAAAAGTTTTACTGCGTCAAACACAGTGCTTAGGAACAGAGGTTATAGTAATTTTCAGAAATCCTTCTGTCAGTTTTGAGATATTAGTGGTTCAAATAAGCCTACTATATTTTATTAACTTATCTGCAACGGTCTTCAAGTTATCCTGTTCACAAAAAAGTGTGACATCCACACATCTATACACATACATATCCATATGATTATTCACAGACAGTAAGGGACATTTTAAAAGAGAGGAATGTTCATATAAATTAATTAAAAATTTTCCGAAATTGTTGCCATTATGAAACTTCATCCATGAGGAAGCAAAATTCATGCGAGATGTAAAAAATGAAAATTTGCTGAATAAAAATATTTTTTTATGGCACCTTCTTGATATTCTTATTTGTAAAAGTATCTTATAGTCACCTAATTCTGTCCCTCCTTCTTTTTCGTTCTCCGACTTTCCTCATCTCTCTTCATTTGGTCTGAGACCTTAAATGATTCTTTGAAGAACTCCCTCCATTCCTCACTTACGACCTTCCCACTCTGCTTCTCCCTATCCTTCCTTAACCTTTTTATTATCTTCCACACGTCTCCCTTGGTCCCACCACTTCTTAACTCCCCTTCCAGATTCTTCTCTCTCCCTTGCTCTTTTCTTTTGCACATCAACCTTGACTTCTTCCTCATCTTCACGTACTCCTCTCTCTTCACAGTCCCCTCATTCAACTTCTTGTACGTTCTTTTTACCCTTCTCTTCATCTATTTATTTTCCTTATCTTACTATGGGTTCACAATTCTTTTCTTCTTCTTTCTAAACTTTTTCTTTAGCACAAACCCTGTAACCTTCACTTTTGGATCCCCCCATATCTCCTCCTACGACTCCCCTTTGAAACTCACTTCCCTTAGCTGCTCCTGGTACTTTTCTGTAGACTCCTCCGTCCATATCTCCTTCTCTATCATCGAAATTTCTTCTTCTCTTTACCGTGTCACTATCTTCTCCTCTTATCAACAATTATAATAGCCGATGGTCCGATCCTATCCTCTCTTCTACTGCGAATCTCTCCGCCTCCCCTACCCATACATATTTATGATTTCAGTTTATCACCGATGATCCTACGTTACTCACATACGAGTACTCTCCCCCTTCATCCCCTGTTATCATACCATTCGCGACCATCGACTCTCTATCCATCATTCAGTCTCTCAAAATCTCCTCCTCCTTATTCATACTCGTGTCCTTTAATCTCCTTTCAAGCCTCTCGTATCCCTGTAGAGGCCCCCTTTCCTCCCCACTCACGCATTGAAATCCCCTCCCCAATACAATCATCCCCGTCTTTCTCATTCGCTTATGACACCATCCACCCTTCCTTTGATCCTTCCTATCCCATTCCTATTGAACAGTATTCATATATATGTATATTAGATACTTATTTATCCATTATACACTGCTCCATCTCAATAACCCTCTTTCAAGCCCCTTACCTCTCACGCTCACCGTGAATTTCTCTTTCAAAACTCTCTCTGATCCCCGTTATGATTCCTCCACCAGCCCAATCTTTCTTCTTCAATCTTGCGGCCTAATGGAGCCTTTACTTCAATCTCCTCGGCACCCTCGGTTCTATTCAACCCCACTCTTCTCCCTCCATCTACGTTTCTACCAGCCGAACAACATCCAATCCCTGCACGAACCTCCAGAAGTCCTCATCTTTCTTTCTCATCCCTGCTACATTCCAAAATAGCAACTTTATTACTCCTCTGCCTGCTGTTCCCCTACTTCCAACGAAACAAGTCCCCCCTGCGACTGCTTTCAGCTCCTTTCTCGTCATCCTAAACCAACATTGTATCCTCAACTTCTATTTGCCTATGCCCTATCTTCGCCTTGCCTTCTTCGCTCCACCTCGGACGCATTCTCCTACATTTTGCCAGCCTCGCATTGCCAAACTCTGCCTCCACCTTTGCGTACCCCTTTCCACACAATTCGCACTTTCTCTCCCCCTGCGGAAGCCAGAACCTATCAAAGCTCTCCATGCTTCCACATATCATCCTTGATTTTACCTCCTAACTTCCTCTCTCTCCCTTCTCAAGCAAACATTGCGATCTCTTCTTTGGCATAATCCATCCATACTTCTCATTACACCTTGATCCTCTTATCCTCTCCACCCCTTCTGCTTTCTATCTTTCCATGGCGTTCCTCTCAACAATCTCATACACCTTTCTAACCGTCTTTGAAACACCTTTCACTCTCATCCTCCATCTTTTCATCTCCTCTACTATTCTCCATCTCCTGCCAAAACTCGCTTACCAGCCTACTTCTCCTCTCTTTCAGGAATTTCTCCTCATACTTACACGCTCAGCTACCTGTAAAAAGCCCCAAACTCGTTCTCTTTGTCTCTCTACACGATATAACTGAGTTTACGTCTGTCCAACCCCAGTATCCATCTGGAATACTTTTCCTGAACCCTATTTACCTTCTCATTGTCTGGGCATCCGTAGCCGAGATGGCAATACAGTCGTCTGGCAAACGAAAGGCTAATTTAGGGGAAGGCATTGTGGTAGGGAAAGGTTGTCAAGGTTGGACATTGTTTTGACTTGAGTCCATATCTTTTGTTGAATAAATAATTTTCGCACTCCCAAAAACTGACGGAAAGACCATTAATAGATGAGACAATGTGTTTTTTCATTTTGCGATTATTTTTTCGCAATTTTACATAAGAATAAAGTAGAAAAATAATCAGCGGTCATATATATTCTGGCTTTCCCGCTTTTATTTGGAATACCTGTTTAAAAATAAAGAAATTGATCAATCCATGAATCAGAATTCATTTTTTTGCTCCAATCCAGGGTAACTATGCAGTTGAACGATGCTATTCTCATAATTATGTTAAAATGTATTCGTTTAGAAAAATACAATAAACAAATGGCTTGAAAACTATCTTGATATTACCTTCAGTAATTTTGACAAGCTACCTTATGAGTGTCGCTGGATAAAGACGAAAAAAAAACCGATCGTCCAACCTTAATTAGGGTCCAACCTTGACGACGGTTACACCTTTTAAGCCTTACCCTTATACTGCAGAATCACATATTTTCTGAATTTTATTCTTCTACTGGCAATTTTCATTTTGATAACTTTAATTGATCATTAGAAACAACAATCAGTAATGGGAACGTGTTTCCTTAAAAAGAACCTGAGAAAAGATATTCGAGCACGGAAAGAACAGCTATAGTTGGTGCAGCCATTCGAAAATTGTTGCAAGTCATATTGCTGACATGTCCGTAGTTTCAGGTGGACCAACTAGAAAAATGGCTAAGCTAAGCAATTGAATGGTTGCACTAACCAAACCATCTGGATGAAAACGATATGATTGGGGCAACCATAGCTATGGTAGACCCAGAAAAACGATATGGTTTCGTTTCTACTATGGTCCACCCAACCATATATTATAGTTGGATCTATGCACTTCTCTGCGTCGCAGGCGGTCGCGTATTTTTTAATAGTGATGGCGTCTTGTGTTCATCGTGTGGCATCGTGCAGTAGAAACTGTTGAAAGTTTGTTGCAATGGAAGAATTCTAAGAAGAGATTGGCTTTCTAAAATATCTTCAAGACTTTGAAGGTGAGTGAATATATTTTTTCAGGTAAATACATATGTGTAGAGGTTCTTTGTGGTGCATAGCTCTCGGCGTGGTAAACATAACCTCAAAAGTAAAGTTTAAAATGTACTATATTTTCTTCTTGTATTTGATTTTTTTTTTGCAAAATTTTTTATACAGCTGAATGCGTATTTAAACAGTATAAGAAATTTTCGCCTTTCAATTGTAAGTAATTACTTAAACGATTAAGTAATTTTGGTTCCTATGTAAAAATAATTTAATTTTCTGTTTTCCATTCCGTTTCAACTGTTAATACTTATTGTATTTTTGTATTCATACAAATATATATGCATATGAATGTACAACATACATTTTGTATACATAAGTATATTTTTCATAATTATAAGCTTATCAAATAATTGCATTGAAGTATCTGATTTTTTTTTCTGTAAAGAGTTCTCTTAACCTTATTTATGAAAAGAGCATCAAATGCTTTAGGACGGACAAGCGATATTGAATGGATGTACCAGCCATACTTTTTGTCAGCACATTAAAATACATTGGATGAGCCATCCATTTGATATGGTCAGCCCAGCCATTTCACTTTCTTGTTATACCTGAACAAAGGTAGCATTACACTTTGGCTTCAGCAACCATAGATATGGTTGCCCCATATTTTTACATTTACTATGGCTGGCCCAACAATATCTAGGGTTGGGCTAACCACAGTGTTCTCTCCGCATAGATGCGAAAAATCACCCTTTTGTGACTTTTTTTAGTCTGGTTTTAGCGTTTGGATGTGAAAGCAGCTGAACGCCGTGTATGACTCATGGCGTAAGTATAGTTGCAGACCCTAAAGTCGCTGCAGGCTGAACATTTCCAACGTTGTAAAAACTATAGTATTTTTTTATTGTTTCGAATAACACTACGAAATTTTTACTATTCATAGAGACAATGCAATATAATACTGAATTTCGAGATAAATATAATCGAAGAAATATTAATATCGACAAAAGCCAACTCTTTGTTCGATCTAATCTCAGAAAATGTAATGTTTTTAAGTGGAAAATATTTAAAAACAATAATTTTTAATAAGAATAAGGGTGTTCCAATAAGAAACGCAAATTTAATTGTGAAATTCTGAAGAGCCGTGATCCTTCACTATCACCACCTTATCAACTTATTGTCGAGGGACTAAAAACTAAAACTACGGTTATAACCAATAACAGCAGTTATGGTGTGGAGGTTTTTCCGTAAGTAATATCAGGCCTCCAGAAAACGTTTGATACGTTTTCTAATTATAAATTCCAAGAGCACGCGGCATTCCTAGGTGGTTACCCATCCAAGTTTTATCCATGCCCAACGCTGCTTAACTTCAGTGATTGAACGGGAACTGGTTTTTCAAGCATGGCATGGCCGTTGGCATGCCTCCATGAATAAGTTATTCCCTCTTCTTTCGCAACTCTTATAAAAGCATCTAAGCCGTTCTTATAGTTCCTTCTTCGAGTTCGAAACAAATAAATTAAAAATATACATTTAGGGTTTTTGATTATTAAAATGAGAGTCGGAAAAGAAGGGAAGAGATGAAAAGGGCGCACTTGAATCGCGTCAGCGTTCAACCACCCTGCCAACCTTCGAAAGGTACAAACTCTATTCGTAACTGCTCGGATTACCATACATTACGCGGCTTCTACTCACGCCGTCGAGCTGCCTAAGCTGCTCGACTGCTGCGCAAGTTTGAGCGCGCCTAGGGCTTGCGTCAGTTGGATCTCACGCTTCGCGCTTGATGATGTATTTGTAATAATGATAATAAATTTTCATCAAGTTGCCAACCAAGAAACAAGATGTACAAAAAATGTACAATGTAGGACCAAAAAACAAATTAAAGGGCGAGGCACAGCTTACAGCTGCTATACAACCCCACCCTATAAAACTGATTTAAATCTAACCTAATTTTAAGTATAAGCCACAAAGAGAAGGAAAGAAACGAAAATGGAACATTGAAAAGAGGAAAGAATTTTAATTTGAGTAGCTCAGTCCCCGTAAGACGCGCGAAGACGATTTAGAAATTCGCCTTTTACGGCAAATACAGTGTAGGTACGGATAGGGTTTTTTTAGGCCGTTCAAGATACTAGGAGCTGCATGAGTGGAAGTAGCTTTTTCCTTGGACGTGCGCACGCGAGGTACACAGCACTTACCATCGGATCTTGTTGTTAACGAATTTCTCACTCGTTCTTTCTCTACTAATGACAAAAGTTCATATAAATATTTGGGGATCCCTCGAGAGAGAATCCTGAAAGAGAGAACACACAGCTGCATCTCCCACCTATGTTTCATACGGCCCAACCGGACTCTTGTAAAGCAAGCGTGCTATGCTCAAATCTTCTGCCTCCGCAGGTAGATCTAAGACAGGCATTTTTCTCCCTCTGTATCCTCTCCTTCAGGTTCGCATTCAAGCAAGGGACGTATGTTGCATTTGCATAATCGAAGAGGGACAATATCAATGATCGACAGAGTGTAAGCTTAACTTAAGGAAGCGACGAAAAGGGAACAGTTTCTCGAACGCAGAGACGATACTCTACTTTTTTACGACATGTTCCTCAAAGCTCAAGCCAGATTGCATGATGCGGCCTTGATTTCTCGCCTGAGTGACGGTGGGCAAGAGCACACCATCAATCTTGAAAACCAAATAAGCATGCATCTTTGAAGTTCCCTATTGGGAGTATTGCAGTTTTAGAAGAGTTAACATCTAGAGCTTGTTTCCTAGCCCACCTTGAAATAAAGTCTAACACGATGGAAAGGACCAGATTTCTAAAAGAACCAGTCTACTATCTCAAACTAAACATAGATCTGCGATGCATCTGCATACATATGTTACTTTTACCCTGTCTCGAGATACCGCCTCTTAAGTTGATATGAATTTCATTAAGGGATCTGGGAGATCGTTGGTATAACTTGAGACCGTCGAGAGATTGTGGTGTCCAAAACCTCAGCTCGCTGGCTCTTTCACAAAATAAAGCTACTAAAACATTACAGTGCATTATCGGATATACCCTCAGATTTTATTTAGGCTAGCAGGGGCCCGTAACCATGCGCCTCAAAAGCTCGCGATAGCTCGAGTAGGGCCAACATACTAACCTCGGAATCATCTAGAGCACGACCTATGTCATCTGCCACGTGGAACAAAGTAGTGGCCGCAGAAAACCCACTTCTGAACCCAGGCTGGTAGAGAAGCAAGAAACCACTGAAATTGATAGAGCGAATCATCTGCTAGAGGCAGATATTTTTTACATTTTCTACAAGTATGGGAGAATGGTAATTTGAAGAAAATCTTCCGGAAGTGGACGAACAATGCCCTCCTACCAAGCCGTTGGGAAACCCCTTGTTCTCAACGAGGAGTTTATCATGTTCAACAAACCAGGCAAGTACGAGGGGATACAGAGAAGGATTGCGGTGTTATTAATATCGTCAAACCTGGTTGCCGTGGACCTAATGGATTGGACTGCAGCAAAAAGATGGTCAAGGTCAATCTCGTTGAATTGGAAAGTGTGCCTATTGCTGGAAACTATCAATGAGAGGAAATACTGAATCACTGTCAACCACGCCGCAGCCGATGGCAGAGTATCGAGAAAGTGACTGTTGATTTATGTTGGATCAAAGGGAAGATCACCCCACAAAATTAGTTTCTGCATAGGTCAAACCCCGGCCTGAAACATCCTTTCCCAGATGTGCTCAGATAAAGGCCTCTCCCAAAAGCTGGAAAAAGCCTGACCTTTTCGTGGCGCATAGCAGTTCTTGACTTTTTTCAACCGCATCCGGATATCAGGGGGGTTTAGGTCTGGCGATTCTGAAATTGTGGAGGAGGCGAAACGTGTCTGCCAAATTAGTAACAAAATCAGCAAAGCAAGTCACCCTCTCGTCCAGCGATCTCGCATTTAATACGCTCATCCAATCTGCCAAACTTGCTGCTCCATCGAACGCCTTAATCTACCCTCTCAAAATCTCTATCAAGGTGGAACAACCCCTGCTTGATGTTTGCCTCAACATACAACTCGCAGAAGGCTAACTCGTTGTCAAAAGGTTATATTAAATTAATAACATCTGAATTCAAAGAAGATAATTTTTTTCTCATGAAGATAAGGTCTATGACTGACGAAGGATTTTCCAAGGTACGCGTAGGATCTTCAATCAACTAAGTAAGAGCGACGGAGCGATCAAGTTCAGAAAGTTCTGACCTTCCTCGTCGATTCGTGACGGCAGCATCAAAATTGAAGTTACCGACACACATTACGTGATCTGCAACACAGCTTAAACGGTCTAAAACTTCCTCTAAGCCATTGTCTCATGATACGTATCACGTGTCACGTGAAAACCATCGATCCATACAGCTGAACTAGGAATATCACAATGCAACTTGGACATGGAAAAAGCAAGAGTTTTGCCGTAGCCGGAGAGCAAAGAGGATTAAAAGTAAAAGACAGCGGTATAAGTGAGAAACGTTGTCTGTGATTTAATAGGTCATTCAAAATATCGCACACGAAGGTGGACGGAGCAAATGTCCGAAACTCTGAACTGTAAGTAGGTTCGTGACGCCGGATTAGACAAGCTGATAATAGTAGTTGATTGATATGGTGAGAAAGGTCAGGACTGGTCGGATGTCCATTCGGATCCAAAATGATTTCCTGAAGATCCATGCTTTGCCCTCGAACTTTTCAGATCTTGTCATTCCCTTGACTGATTTGAATCGTAAGCATGTACCCATGGATTGATTTCGAGTCACATGGATTGCCGCTTCCTCTACGAAAGAAGCGATTCCCTTAACCAATAGGGTTTTTACATTCTCATCATTATGAAAAGGTATAATATTTATGTAGAATTTGGCCCCGCCCCCCGGTTTGTGGAATGTTGCGTTTTTGGGAGCCTGGGAACCCCGACAAGTGGTGTTTACGAGTGGGTCGGGCTGGCTGCCGGTCGGTATGTCTATATGTCTGTCTTTCTGTTAGCACGATTACTTACAAAAAAAACGAATCTATTTTATTGGCCTTTGATACATTCTTTCAGTGTCAAAAACTGAAGATCAAGTTCGTTAGCCAGCTATTTTGGATGGAAACTCAAAAAGTTGGAGAATTTCGGAAATTTTTTGGACAATTTTTTTCAAGAATCAAAAATTTCAAGTACGGCTTTCTGTTGTAAGTAATAAGTGAAAAAATTTATCCTTATGGTTTTTTTTATGAAAACAAAATTTTCAGAGTAATGTCATTTTAAAAATTCAAAAAAATTGGAAAAAATTAGTATTTCTAGCCAAACAACGCTAGATATGGAAAAAAGTTATGAGATAAAATATGTTTCCTCTTGAGAGACCTTTAAGATGATTTTCACAACAGAAGATTGATACAAAAATGTTGTTTACCCGAAAAAGATCTGTAAATTTGTTATTTTTTCCCGAATCAACGCGTGGTTTTTGGTATCATCTGTTAAAAATAAAATAAAACATGAAATAAATAAACTTCTAGAAAACTATACAACATATAAAAAAAAAATTCAACAAAACTCTTCTACCGTTTCGGACAAATTTTGATCAAGTGCGCTGCACGAGATCCGAGATGAGAATATATTCTCAAAGCCATACAAACTTCAACAAAGGAGAATTCAAAATCATGAAGGAAGTAGTGGACATTTCGCTTTTGAGTTTCAAAAGCTATGTATACATATGAAGGGAACTACAAAGACCGAGCGCGGAGCGCGAGGTGAGTTTATCATTGAGCGCGAAGCACGAGATTGACAAGGGACGTTTTTATATTTTTTGATTCAATAAAATGATACCCTTCTGTGATTCAAACACTTTCCCTCTATACTCGCAAAAAGTATATTGTTAATACTGTACAAAGTTCTTAATATGCATTCGAATACTTTATTTCCTTCAATACATTTTCGTATATGCTATTTGGAATAATATTATTTGAAAAATTGGAAGAAGTTGAAAATATATCCAAGTCAAGTTCAGTAAAACATCAAGCCATCCACATGCTTCTTGAATATATCAATTATTAGAGTGAAGGTAATAATTTATCATTTATAAAGCGTCAACAATATCAAAGCAGGAAGCCCTCAAACCAAGGTCGGGAATATTTTTTCATAGATCAGAATGCAAGTTTCTGAACGCAACATTACATGAAAATAATAACAAAATAATCAGAAAGCATTGAAGAAATGAAAAAAGAATGCAGAGTCATTTTCAGGAAATTATTCATTTATTTCATGATAAATTTAAGGTTTTCACGATAATCCATTATGAAAATGAAGTTGTTTCGGGTTTCGATCGTGTACAAACTACAAATGTTGTCGACGTTT
>WSXT02232041.1:1820-16190 GCA_011762715.2 Neuroterus valhalla | reverse complement strand
TATTGAATCTGTTCTTACAAGTTTTTTTTTTGACAAGAACAAAATCTGCAACATTTTATTCCAGCTCTTACGCAAATCCATGATTTTTCAAACATGCATGCTTTGCAATGGCAACTTGGAACAAATTTATGTATAGGAGGTAAGAGAATTTTCATTCTAGCGGGAACTAGTGAATCGTCTTTCATTTCTTATCCATAGGAAAGGAGATCTAATTTTTCAACATTTTCATCTAAGCAATTTACTTGTTGATACGTCACATAAAACGCGGGAGCCATGAGCGCTGACAATAATAAGATACTGCTCAGCCATTTCTACACAACAATTGAAAAATCTTTCTGAGGATCCTGAAATACATAAAATTTAAATTAAGTTCAAAAGTTCAAATTAGGTTATTTTTCAATTTAAATGTAAAAAATACTTTACCATATACATCGACCGAAATAAGGAAGATATTTTTCTGGCTCTGCACGCAGCGACATCAACTTAGTGCCTAATTTACTGGTATAATCACTGCTAGTAAGGTGATGAGCAGCTATCAAACTTTGGCATTTTTTTGAAGCTCAGTTTAGTTGCAAGCTTATGAACGGGTAAGTTTCTTATTGTCGCTGCAACACAAATACGCATCCACAACTCCTAAATAAATGAAAAAGTTTGTCTTATTATTTATTATTAAAAGAGGATTTATAATCAATTTATTATTGATTACAAACTAATTTACAATAAGTTTAATTACCTGGCAAAAATTCCAAATATCTAGCATGAGAGCCATAAAATGATTAAGAACTTCCTCGGATCTGCGTTTGTACGAACAAATTAAATAGTTTTTTGTTGTGCTGTTCAATATCAGTATCCGTAAGAATGTACGATGAGAACCGAACACCCACGAGCGCCAGATATATCGGGCTCGCAGCGTGCTCTGCGCTCAGCTAGCAAAAGTGCATTTTAGTACTGCAAAACAACAAATTGTCGAACGCCCAAAATAGGATTTCCAGGCCGGGGACTCAACATTAACGCATATCAGGCTATAAGGGTAATCCTAAGGAACAAGTACGTTTTTCGATCTTTAAGAAATATACATTAGGTCAAAAGTTATTAACATCGAAAGTTGGCAAAAAACGTTAAATTTTCGTCCTTAAAAGAATCATAACTTCTCAAATACGCAATTAGCGAAAAATTTGCAAAAGACCTTTTCTCCTTTAAATAAGCCATGTATTCAGGAAAAAAATGGTCTGTTACGATAAGATAATTTTTTCCTAATTTGTTTAAACAATTGCGATTTAAACCAAACGTACCATCCTTTCGGGGAAGCGACCGACATATCCGGATTCAGCGGCTCAAAATACATAAGAATTACCCTTAATTTGCCTTAGACATATTATTGCGAACGGGAAGGTACCCAGCTCCCTTACTATATGGAGTTTTCCGTGTGTGACAGCTTCAAGTTTGCTAGCAGATATGTTGATTTCAGAGTTCCTTATCGTACATGCTGTGTTCAAGGAACAATCGAAGACAACTCTCGAAAATGAACCAAAACCTTAAGAGGACATTGTTCCGAAGATCCTCTTTGGAATGGTAGCTAATCATTCGGGTTTCGCTATTCAATGTCTTCAAATGATCAATGTTTCTGTATCAAATGTAGATGCTGAGCGTGCATTTAGCTCTATCCTTTATATATAAATGTGATAGTATAGGTCCTCCTATATTACGTTTTGAAATAAATATTTGATATCTAAGTTATGAACTTGTTCTTCTCGTTTTTAATAACTCAATTTCGTTATTATATCCTTATGTATATAAAAGCAAGTAATATTTATACCAATGTTGAATATTTATGTGAATTATTATTCTGATTTCTCCATCGCAAGAATTTGCATAATCCAGATTTTCACAGCAGTTTTTTTCATAATAATCCATTTTCTATCGCATAATTCGAAGATTTTAAGCAGCAGAAAAAATTGTCCCTCCCTATAAAACAGGCTCATGGGGGTAGAATTTAAAAAGTATTATTGTATTCGCATTCTGTGCTTAATGGTGAAGAGAAATGGTGAATTTCGAACTCGATGCACCTAATATTGAGAATTCTGAATAAAATCTATGAAAACGTCTTTTTCTCTTATGGGAAATACGTGTTAAACTTCATGGGGCTTGCGCCACCTCTAAATATATATATATATATTGTTTTTAAAAGATGCGTTTATTTTTTTCTTGATTTGAACAAATTTCCCGTTGTTTTGCTTAAAAAAAATTTTTTTTTTTGGACTACCCTAGACTGTTTTTAATATTCTCAGGAATATCAGGAAGCTCGTCCTGTAAAGTTGGCAAAATCGAGGATAGCATCCTATGGTTTCAGAATCGTGATGCACACTAATGTCGGAAATTATGAGATCGATTGACGCAAGCACGATCAAAAATCACTCCTCGCTTTGAACCACGATAACTCTGCGAAAAAGAAATGATAGGGCATTAAAAAAAAAGACAGTTGGAAATCCTTTAAAATTTCACGTCTAGTGATGTGAAACAGATCTTGTTTTCATCTTCTGAAGAGAATGCAGCACGTGATAAGTTTTGAAAAAAAAATTCTAGATTTTCTAAAATTTTGTACCTCGACTTCAACTCCTAGCATGACTTGAGAAAATTGTTGAAAAAATCTGAAAATTATACGACATAGAGCCTGAAATTTTATCTTCAATTTGAGCCAAAGAAACTTGAAAAATCTCAATCCATTCCCGAGATACGATTAAAAAAGTTTATTCGTATCCGAGTTGAGTTTTAGTCGACGATCACGGTTTCCGGCCGGTCTGCTGCTCGCTTCCTTTTTTGAGGCAGGACCAAATAGACCACGCACAGAGGTGATGCTTGATTGGGGCTGTATTTTACTTTTGATTCTGCTCATCAGTAATTTGTATTTCAAACAATTGTACATTTTCAGAATTATTTATTGTTATTTTAATTATCTACAATTATTTCAATTCAGAATTATTAATTAAAATACAGATCTATTGGAGTCATAATAATATATAATGATAATTTCAATATTATTCACATTTAATATTTTTGAGAGTTTTTCATATTAATATTCAAAAGTAGGTGCTAAATCCGTTTGAAAAATGGTTTACTTTCGTAACAATATCTTTACATTTTTATTAATATTATAGTAATAAAAATTGTATGAGAAAACTATTGATCATTTTTTATTCTTTCATGTGGGGATCATTGTGAATTGAAATAATTGTAAATAATTTAAAAAAAACAATGAATAATAAAAAGAATTGACAATCATTCGTCAGAATCGAAAGTATAAGAGAGCCCAAATGAAGCACCACCACTGTGCGTGGCCTACTCGGTCCTGGCTCAACGAAGGAGGCGAGCAGCAGACTGGCGGAAAACCGTGATCGTCGATTAAAACTTAACTCACATACGATTGAACATTTTTAATCGTATCTCGGGAACGGTTAGAGATTCTTCAAGTTTTTTTGGCTCAAATTAAAGATGAAATTTCAGGCTCCATGTCATTCAATTTTCAGATTTTTGTAACAATTTTCCTAGGTCATGCAGAAGTTTTCAGAAAATAGAAACAAGATCTGTTTCGCAATACTGGACATGAATTTTCATAGGCTTTTCAACTCTTTTTTAAAAAATGTTCTATCGTTTTCTTGCTGACTTATCGCGGTTCAAAGCCAGAAGTGATTTTTGATAGTGCTTGCGTCAATCGATCTCATAATTTCCGACGGTAGTGTATAAGAGATATAAAATTTCGAAAAATGTCCATGTGATTGCAAAAGTAGAAAATACGTGCGTTAACTAACATTAAAGTCACGCCAAAAATGTAACTGTTTAACGTTGCTGTCAATTTTTGGAAAAATAAGCAACTCGTTTTTTCACAAAAATAGG
Source organism: Neuroterus valhalla (assembly GCA_011762715.2). Taxonomy (NCBI): domain Eukaryota; kingdom Metazoa; phylum Arthropoda; class Insecta; order Hymenoptera; family Cynipidae; genus Neuroterus; species Neuroterus valhalla. Next base: position 12,299 of record WSXT02232041.1, on the reverse strand, counting down.
TACAGAAGGAACTGGAGAAGGTACGAGTGACGAGAAAAGTCTTCAACGAAAACGCAAACGTGGTAATCCACCTAAACCACCAGAACCTATACGTCCAATCGATATTCGAGTAGAAAGCCTTATCACTGTAATTATGTCGGATAAATCTGAGTTTACTGGAGTGATTGAACCTTACGGGAACGGACCACCCCCAAAATGGATCCATTTCCCACAATATGATAAGATCGAAGCTTATATACGAATGCAGAATCATTATGCTTGGTACGCTGAAGAATTCAAAAAGACTAAACCTCCTATCCATCATGACGAAACTTCTTTCCGTAATCCAGTTCCAAAGAAAATTACATTGAGTAGCACCCATTTAGTTGCAGAACTCGAATTCTATAATCAGAATCGAGAGAGCCTTTTTCCTTTACGTTATCGCCAACAAACTCACGCTTTTATAACAATGCCAGATGGAGTTACCTACAGAGGATATTTTAAGTAGCAATACAAATTTAAGACACAAAAGTATTACTTAGTCTTTGGAATCGATCCGTATTCTCTTCGAAAACTTCTGAAATCTTTATCAGATTTTAAAATGTACTAGAAGATTAAACTTACATTTTAAAACCAAGATATAACAAAAGAAAATCTGCCCGCCACGCGAGCACGTTCTAATGGCGCGCTGCTTGCTTCGCTCGCAAGTTTAAACGCGCCTACGGCGCGCGACTTTTGGGTCTCGCGCTTCGTGCTCGATGGTAATATCACCTCGCGCTCCACGCTCGGTTATGAATTTACCTCGCGCTACGCGCTCGGCTTTTGTACCTCCCTACAGTTGTATAAGAAGCTTGTGAAACTCAAAAGCGAAATGTCGACTACTTTAATTTGATGAGTGTGAATCATCTTTTGATAAAACTTCTTCGGCTTTAACGAATACATTATCATCGCGTGTCTCGAGCTGCGCATTCGATCAAAGTTTGTCAAAAACGATAGTTTTGTTGCCTACTTTTTTTCACGTGTTGTGAAAAAGTTGACTTTCTAGAAAGTCAATATAATAATTTTTTACCTTTTTTTTTAAGATTGAAACAAACACTAGCGTCCAACGGTAAAAATTATAACGAACTTACTGATATTTTTCGGGTGAACAACTTTTCTCTATCAATCTTCTGTGTTAGCCTTAGTCATTTTTTCGAAAATTTCAATGCTTCATTCTTATAGTTATCTTTCCTGATTGAAATGAAAAATACATATCCTGTTAAAAAAGTTGATAAAACATTTGAGGATATTTTCCTGGTAAAGAACTTGTGTCTATCCGATTTTTCCTAAGCTTGTGTCAATTGTCCAAAATTGCATTTTTAAAATTTTTTATATGCTTTTTTATAAATGGAGCAAAAACTACTTCTCGTACCTTACATGTTTTGGCCAAAAAAAGATATTTTTGAGAAAACTCGAAAAGTTGTCAAGATTATCCTGAAAGGCTTCCAAAAATTAACATTTTTTTCTCCAAATTTTTTTCCATATCTTGCGTTGTTTGCGTGAGAATTCTCATTTTCGTTTATATTTTCGAATTTTGAAAATATCACAACGCTGCGAATTTTGTTTTATCAAAAAAAATCATGAGCATAATTTCTTTCACTTTTTACGTAATACAAGAAAACGTACCTAAAATTTTTGAGTCTTGTGAAAAAAAGTCCAAAAAAATTTTCAAAATACTCCCCCTTCGATTTTTCTTGCGAAATAGCTGGTTAACAAAATTGACTTGTGTTTTTGTTCCTCCAAAATGGGCGCCAAAGCACGATCGAATATTATCACTCTTTCGAAAGTGATTGGGTTCACAGGTTATTTTTTATTATTTTTTGTGCGACCCAAATTTGAATTTTAGATTTCTTGAGAAAATTGGAAAAGTTGCAAAAATCATCCTGGAGGGTGTCCAAAAAGAAACATTTTTTTCCAAACTTTTTTTCATATCTTGTGTTGTTGGGTTCAAAATTCTCATTTTCGTTTATATTTTAGAATTTTGAAAATGCCACAACTCTGACAATTCTGTTTTTATCAAAAATAAATCATGAGGATGAATTGTTTTACTTTCTACCTACTACAAGAAACCGTACTTACAATTTTTGAGTCTTGTGAAAAAAAGTCCAAAAAAATTTTGAAAATGATCCCCCTCTTCGATTTTTCTTCCGACATAGCTGGTGAACGGACTTGACTTGTCTTTTTGATTCCTCAAAATAGGTGCCAAAGCACGATTGAATATGATCATTCTTTCGACAGTTATCGGGTTAACAGATTATTTTTTATTATTTTTTAAGCGATCAAAATAAGAATTTTCGATTTTTTGACAAAATTCGGAAAGTCGTATTCACGATCTTGTAAGGCTTCCAAGAAGAAACATTTTTGTTCTCTGACTTTCTTTTCAATCTTGCGTTATTCGGCTAAAAATTCTCATTTCGTTTTAGATTTTTGAATTTTGAAAATACCATAACTCTGACAATTTTGTTTTATCGAAAAAAATGATGAGGAGAAATTGTTTCACTTTTTACGTCCTACCAGAAATTGCACTTTCAATTTTTGAATCTTGAGAAAAAAGTCCAAAAAAATGCTCAAAATGTTCCCCCTCTTTGACTTTTCATCCAAAATAGCTAGTTAACGAACTTGACCTGTCTTTTTGGTCCCTCAAAATGTGTGCCAAAGGGCAATCCAATCCGATTATTCTTTCGAAAGTTATCGAGTATACAGATTACAGACTACAGACAGACACATTCGTAAAAACCATTTTTTCTGGCTCAGGGGGTCTCAAAACGTGGAGATTTTATCAAATCCGCGAAAGTCAATTTTCACATAAAACCAATACTTTCTCATTCAGAACGAGAATGTAAAAATTTTTGAACAAAAAAACTAAAACTAACATTGTGATGTTCTAAGTTAACCCAATGAAATTATTCAATTATTGTTTATTCTCGAATACATGAACTGCAGTTGAATTTTGAAAATCATTCATCAATTTATATTTCAATATCAAAAGCTATTAATCTTTCATTTTATAAATCTCCAAAACGGCACCTAAAAATTCTTCCAGTCGGAAATTAGGTCTAAGGAATGAAGATCTAAAATGGAAATTTTTTATGGTACAAGATATAAGAATTACACGTTGTAAACTGAATGATTTCATGATTGAAAAAGTTGACAATTAAACTTGGCATTTGAAAAAAAGTTGGACTCAAAATCATTTCCGATTGTATTTTATGTCTTGTGATATAAAATTTGTGATCTAAATAAGTGTTTAGATAGATTTTTTTCTTAAAAACTGGTAAAATACCCGGCCCATAAACAAATTCACTATTATTTCTCGGTTACAAGAAATTCATTGTCATTTCATAGTTCCTCGGTCCAGCGGCCATCCTGAATTATGATTTTCCAGAACCCATCGACATGAAAACTGGACCGCGCATGTTCACCGCGCATCCATTTTAGTGTAGAAAAGAAGAGACATAGGATCCATTCGCGGTTGTCTCCGTCTTGCTTTTTCTGAATGGCTCTTGCTTTTGCTTCAGGCCTGTATGAGTAGTTAGCGGGACCCTCAATGGGGACTCAGCCTCGGTTTTGATGGCCCCAGCTCGTTTGAAGTTTTCAATATAAATAATCCGAATAACGGAAAAAATGGTTTTCATGTGCTTTGTTTGTCGAACGCGAAGTGACGTGGGCGACGGGCGTTCATTTCACAGGTAATTATATTATTATATTGTTGACTTGACGTTATAATCTAGAAAAACATTTATTTATAGCATCGACATATGATATTTATATGTCGATGAATAATTTTGCAATTATTATTATGTGCTACATTAAATATAGTAAATAATATCCGTTTCAAAATGAAACTACGAAATAAAGAGCTTGGGCAAACTTAAGGTCATAAATATTAAAGTTTACCGAGAAGTTTACATTGATTGATTTATTGAATCCATAAAATGCAGCTTGTCTTATTTATTTTGCATGAAAATCTATGCTATGCTTACATACAGAGGCAATTCCATTTAAAAAATTAATTATTAACATACAAAATTAATCGAAAAATTGTATAAATTATTAGTAAGCATGCATCAAATATTTCATAATTAGATGAAATTTGCACGTGCATCTCCACACAATGCTAAATATATTTTCCCGAAAAAATAATTTCCTAAACTTACATGGGAAAGTTTCGGGAATTATTTTCGGAAAAATAGATTTTGGGAAGTGTGAATAATGAAACGGGTCCCACGGAAGGCTACCGCCGTCACTGTGCGCAAAGGATAGAGCACTTTCTTTCTACTACGTTCGAGTTGGCGTATCCAGATGAGCGGTCCAAAGAAACAATTACAATAATATATAATAATTCTGACACTTTTAGGTTCTTTGAACGCACCTTCTTCTGATTTTTGGTATCATAAAACTAAACATTTTCTGTTTAGGACGACGTCAAGAATGAAGAAACCTCAAAAAATTGTATCATTAAAAACTAAATTCGTCTCAAAATAGCCAGTATGCAGAAATAAAATATTTACCATTGTTGATATTGTCTGTGATTCTTCAATTTCAGAATATTAAGGTTTTTCGAACCTTGTTTCATTAACCAAAACAATCGTAAAACATAACCTCGCAATCAGCTGGGTTCGCTCCCTGTTCAACTTTAATGGTTATTTCCAATAAAATGATGTCTCATACATCCATGAGAGAATTCGAGACCCTGATTGGCTGCCAGAATTATATGGTTGCGAATCTACATATTCCGTCAAGTTCTCTTGCCGCATGTGTATGCGATGCAAGGGTGACAGCGCCAGTGCTAGAAATACATTGTAACATTGATATACGTTACCAGAGCATCTGTACGTAACTACATGAAATAAAATGGGCGCCAGATTTGACAAGTAGACCCTAAGAATGGATGCCTCCTCTATAACCATATTCAAGTGTGAAATCCGCTTTCCAGCATTATATATAATAAACTTTGTCTCATATAAGAAAACTCAAGTCTGAACTTGGGGGAGGGGGGGGGGGGGGCGTGGCCCGCCCTCCGGCTCCGCCCTTGTTGGAAACAGTTTTTCTTGGAATTTTTCGAGAACACGAGAAACTATAGAGTCATGGTCTCTACTTCAGAATACCGACGCAGGTTAAAGTCGTAAGTCTCCAGTTAGTTGTCAGAAATGAGAGCTTTGAATAATAATAAATTCGTCTGACAATATTCTCACAGCGCGCTACTCGCGTGACTCATTTCGCTTGGAAGTTTGGGAGCACCCAAACAAGACATGCGTCTATTGAATCTCGCGCAGTGTTGCCGGCTAAGCGCTCTGAACTTCCCGGCAGTACGATAAAAAATTCTCAACTTTGTCCACACAAATTTCAAAACTTCTCGGGAATCTCCCGCAAAATGATTCATCCAAAAGTATATGGAAAAAACAGGTCTATTGAATTTATTAAAGAGTGGAGTCTGATTTTTGCATCTCTGGTATTTCAGACATCGGCTGTGTTTTTTTTGCGTATTTTCTTGGTAAAGCAAGTTCTCCGACGTGGATTAACATAATCTAGAAATAGACAGGAGGTCATTGTTCCATATATTGTATTTAGGCATATCCGTTACGAAATAATGCTTAGCATATACACATACGATAATATACCCTTATCTTCAATCATAAATTTAAATACTAATCGGAATAATTACTCCCAGATTTTCACATCCATCATCTCTTCGGTTGGTTTGAACTGTAGCAATTCTCCAAAACCTGCGATTCCTTCCCTCGTAACCAATATAGAATTCAGAGACTCATTTGCCAGATGATTTCGATAAAGGTTTCCGGTCAGCTTTCTTGACAAAAAATCGCTCAACAGCGACATTAGAAAAAGGTAACACCAGCAGAAGGCTCATAATCTTTCCCAAATTTCTGAAAAGTAATGCAACTGCTGCATCCTCCAACTGAAAAGCTTTGCGCCAGTAAACTTCAGGAGAGAGTGATGACTCTTGCTGGAACACTTCGTGATCAGGACTATGCTGGCGCCATTCCTGGTCCAGTTTTTGCTGATCTACAAATTGATTTAGAAGCTGAAATCTTACAAGGACATACTGCAAAGATTTAATCTTAAGAGATTGAGCAAACGGAGGATCGACTATTTTTATCACTTTGAAAACTGGATCTGTGAACTGATAACGTTCCTGAGTTCTGTAACAAGCGTCATGAATAACTGACGAATGCCGTAACAGAAAATATCTAGCTCTCTGATGTACGTTGCCGCTAGTTCTCAAGTGATAAATTGTTTCAGTAGCAAGAAAGCCTAAATAAATGTCCTTCTCTAAAACAAACAGGAGCGTATTTTGATAATCAAGATAGAAAATGTCCCAAGAATTCTTGACGTACTCTACTTCAAGGTAGTTTCTACAAATCGTTTTCAACAATTTCTTGAATTCTGGCTGTAGTCTGTATAGCGGAGGAGTGTCCGACTGACAATTTATGTTCACAATTTCTTCATCCATCTTCGACCAGGCCCTTTTAACTCTAATGGGTAAATATAAAGAATTATGATTATAATTTCAGGCGTAGTACAAGTTGCGACCAACTGTTGGCGCTGCGTGTCAGCCTCGCTTACAGAGGGTCCAGGGACAGTGTGGCAGACGAGTGTACCACGCGCTGATTGGCTCCGCCATTGCTAGTTCTCCTGTGCAATACTTTAGCTATTTATACATATAAAGTATTATATATAGATATACTATCTGGTTCGCCACCTGAACTAGCAATGGTAGCATCCAGCTAGTCTGCCACACTGTCCTAGGGTTGGTAAATCTCAGGAAAAAAGTCGACTTTCGATCGACTTCTTACTCGTCAACTTTCAAAGTCGATTAATTGATTAAAAAAGTCAACTTTTCCGACCTTTTTTCGACTTTTTCACCGTAACTCAAATTTAGATTACTTCTAATAACTTAATGTAAACTTAAATTATTCAAAATTACCTTAACCTACGTAAAATTACTCTAAAAGTATCTTTTAACGAACAAATAAAAATGAAGTGCCAAAGGAGAGAAATGGAGAAAGCAAATAAATAGAAAAAATTATGTAATTTATGGACAATATATTATGCAAATCAATCGTCCGTTAGGGCTACCAATAATTTTTTCTTTACGAGGAATACTTTAAAGTAACCGACATGCATTAAAATGTCGTCCATCAACATGACAACAACTTACAACAACTTAACAACTTTTTGGCAGTAAACAAATTCGAATGAATAAAAAAAGAAGTATAAATACTATGAACGTATGTAATACGTTTCTACGTTCGAAAGTAGCCCGCAGGCACGGACAACATCAGCTCTGCACGCGATGGGTCGGCGGTTTGCGTTCGTGCGCGGTTGGCTTCGGTGAGACGTAACGCACAGCAACAGCTGGAAGAAAGGACCCTCTAGGGATGGACGCGACCATGTGACCTTACCACTATTCATAACGGGATAGGAAGTGATGACAAATGGCCGTGGCGGGAGAGGAAGTAAGTAAATTCACACTAACGAACTCCGCTCGACCAATCCGTGAATACTTGGTGATTGTCGCGTCCTTTTCTAGAGGGTCCTTACTGAAAAGCAGGGAGTAAACGTATTTTGAACGTGGCGCGCGGCTGTAAGCGGAAATCGTCGGAAGAAGTCGAAAAGTCGAACGAAGAAAGTCGACTTCAAGGCGCAAAGTCGATTGTGAGAAGTCGACTTTTGGACCCTAAAAGTCGACTTTCGACCAAAGTCGGAGTCGATTTTACCAACCCTACACCGTCCTTAGACCCTCTGTAGCCTCGCTACACCACACCCCGCTCGCTTGAGTCCGCATCTATCCTTGTTTCGCACACGTGATTTAAAATCGAAATAGCGAAAGTTCCAACAATTTTTTTTCTTAATGAATCCGACGAAGGTAAAATAAAATAAACGTAGGTGTGTTGTTCCTGAATGTCCTTCGTCTTACCACATAAAACATCAGCAATTTTCGAAGGCTGAAAAACAAGGTCCGAAGTGGTTAGGAGTGGTATCCAACCCGCTCTTGACGAACCCAACCTATGTTCCAGATTTTCAAATTCAATCTTTCCATCAATAAAGTAGACAAAGCAAGTGAGACTTGCTTTATCCACGTTATCAATAAATATTATCAATTAAAAAAATGTTCACGTATATACTGCTCATATATAGCACCACACATGAAACAGACAACACATTGATACTTCTAGTTCAAGTTGCGGCCAACTGCTGGCGCTGTGCTTCTTCATATTTCTACCATTGAGTTGAGGGGGCCTGTCTTCAACGGATCTCTAAAAACTTGTCCGGTGGATTAACCTCAAACCTTCCAATGCGGGATACTGTTCTAAAATTTTGGCCACACGTTATTTTAGAGACGACCAACGTGTAGCACATAGAATAAGAATCGCATGTATTTCAGTTTGAAAGGGGCAGAAAGAGTCGTGGGTTACTGTTGTCTCTCTCTAACATATGCGCTATAGACAGAGATAGCCTAGACCCAATAATTTTTGCTATAGTTTGCCTGCGGACACTTCCACTTACACGAGAGCGTATGGCTTGTCTCCTCTATCTATAATATCTCTATGGTTTGAACTCGTTGAAGGAATCACGTCTTACAGTGCTTCTGCTAAAATGTGCTCCAATATTCTGGACAAATCGTCAACAGATCGTGGAAGTCTCAAACAATCTTGCCATATGGCTAAGCTTCCATTGTGGCATGAGCAATGAATGAATACAACATCAGGTAAAAGTCTTTTCAAATTCGCAACAACTGAGTGATCTGATCCGAACATAACCTTCGTTGTACCCGAAGAGTAGCCTACTAACTGTTGAAGTGGTATATTCTTCTTTTCTAAACCCCTTTTCAAGTAGACGTATAAACAGGGCCAGCTTTATGGTAGTTCGAGGTGTTACTTTCGAACAAGGTGTTGATTTTATTGGAGCCAGCACTGCGTATAAGCTATCTGCTAGTCCTCAAGACATTTCTATCATGTTGAAAAATCTGGTCTGCACTTCATATTGTGAATAGTCATAGAAAATCCCAATAAACGCTCATTGTTTAGAAAAACTCTGATCTGTCTGTTCGTCGATAATCATAGAAGAAAAAGCTCCGCGCTTTCGAAGTTTATTGAAAAGTTCTTCTCTAAAGTTTTTTTCCTAGAGATTTCGTCATCGGTGTTGTTACTTTTGTTCTTCTAACAGCTAATTGTTTTGCGATTTCTGAATCTGGAAAAATGTCTCCGCAGAAAGGAAACAAAACGTCTACCAAAGCGAACGGTTAATGATTTACTGCTAGAACACCTGTTAGTTTCAATTCTGCTTTCCTAACCCATTTATCCAATCTCAAGCCTGGTGTATCATTAATTCTCTTATTAGGGGATGATCTAGCTACATTTTGGATACTTTTTTTGTGCATTTTTTTAACCGACATCCGTGTTCATTTCGCCAAGCGTTGCAGAATAATTGCTTATGATGTTTTTTTGACTGGTTTTCTCTTACATTTGTCTCAGTTTTTTAGCTGGAAACCGGTTTTTACTTGGAGATTTTTTCGATTCTTTCCTAAGCAAAGTATCCTCATCTTCACTGTCTTTTTTCCAAGTTGTACATTCTGCAGATCTTTTGCGTTCATGTAAATCCTCGTTTCTAGAACTTGTATCTTAAATAGAAGCTTCATGATACATTGCTTCTTTAGAAGAACTATCTTGATCATCCCGGAATAAAATTATTCCTGTTCAAGTTCATCTTTATAAATGCAGCTTCGTACCTTATTTCCATCATCTCTCTCTCTCCAGATTCTTCAGATTTTTGACTTTTCTGCGCATAAAAAAAAATATTACCATGCCAACTAGAAAATCAAAGAATTATCGAATTAATTAATTAATTTACTGATCACATTGAGCCATAACCTTACTTTTCTATCATTCCACTCCCATAATGAGAGAGAATAAAAATGATTTGTATAGTTTACACACCCACATGCATAGAAGGTAATTTTTAAATTCGATCTTCTTATTAACCATTTATCCATTTCAAATTATGAAAATCTTTACCAAATCCTATTCTATCTTGGATATCATTTTTATATCCAATCAACATAGATACTACGAAAAACCCTATTTAGGGGCAATTGGACCGCAAATCTATTAGGTTTATAATTGCCACTTCAGAATTCAACTGGTCTTTCGTTGGTAAGTTTCTGCTCGATTTTGGTCGAAATTTAGGCGAGTATTAGGTGGATAAAATGTATTCAGAGAGTTAGTAGGTGAGAGTGTAAATGATGTGAGACAGGGGAGAGTTAGAGTCTAGACATATTTAAAGATTGAGACGGATTTGAGTGGTCTGAATATTATTGATGAGAAACAAGGAAGGGGGGGGGGGGGGGGGGAAAAAAGGGGGGAAGGGAAGGGGGGGGGGGGGGGGGGGGGGGGGGTCAAATTTTACACAAATCTAATACCTTCTCATAATGATGAGAAT
>WSXT02232021.1:0-16191 GCA_011762715.2 Neuroterus valhalla | reverse complement strand
TTTCTTTGTAATGAGAATTTTGGGAATTTTGTAATTTCGAAATTTCCTACTTCAAATATTTCATAATTCGGCAATTTCCTGTCAGGAATTTGATTATTCGGGATTCTTATATTTCAGCAATTTTTTAACTTGGGGAAATTAATTTTTTGATTATATCATTTCTTTGTAATGAGAATTTTGGGAATTTTGTAATTTCGAAATTTCCTACTTCAAATATTTCATAATTCGGCAATTTTCTGTCAGGAATTTGATTATTCGGGATTCTTATATTTCAGCAATTTTTTACCTTGAGGAAATTTGTTATTTGATTATATCATTTCTTCGTATTATTAAGACAAATAGCAAGAAAGATTCGGAGTGAGTTGCATTTAATAAATACGATCGATTGAAATAATATTGAATTGATTATTTTTATCATGACCTGTGAGTGTAGCTTATCCACTGTTTAAATTAGCAAAATCCACTATTCTAATTAGTTAAATACGCCAAATAGAATTAGCGAAATCCACTATTTGAATTAGTGGTAACCACTTTCCGCATTAGTGAAATCTTCAAATTGAATTAGTGAAACCGTAAAACCACTGATTGAAATAAGGGATTTCACTATTTCACACTGACCTACTTTTTCTAAATTTAAATAGGGAAAATTCACTATGGAATAGTGATACTCAATATTTCAGATTTAGAAAGATCCGTAAAGGTTGTCGTTAAAGTTTAAAATTAATTGAATTTTTTATTCAGTGCACCAGTAGGCAAAAAGGAACGGATTTTGAAGACACTTATTTCCAATTAGTTTAATGGCTCTAGAAAATTAATCTCAAATTTTTTTTTCTTATCTCCAAAACGCGTTGGACAATCGGACATGTGCGATTCAAAATAATTTTTCATTTATTGGTTTTTGTACATAAAACCACGAGAAAACACTCCTCTTTGGAATAAAAGAAAGTTACGAATAGTAGGATCTTGTTTTGTCCCAATCAAATAAATAAAATCTATTGTCTATTATTTAAAGAATGACTTTCGAAGTCTTCTATAAGGTTCCATCAAAATGCTATTTTTATTATAACAATATGACAGTTGAATTTTGTTTCCAATATGAGAAATAAAAAATGAATCAATAGAACATCATAACGTTTCAGAGTTATGAAATTGATAAATTTTTATTGGGGTAAAGAATCTAGTGATTCAATATAGTTTCTGGTGGGAAATAAGTGGCTTTTAAGTGTAAATACAAATCAGTTAGATGATTTGTGTTATTTAAAATTTCGAAAAACAAGACGTTTCGGTCCCATCAACAAAGCTGTTGTTGGCTGATGAAATAAATGAATCAGGCTTCTTGATTATGTAATTTTCATGAGACAAGAAATACTATATTCCAAATTATTGTCTTCGAAATTGATGACTTTTTTCTTACAGTAAAAATGTGTTATTTTAATTTAAAATAACTTTTCTGAATAATCAGTGTTTGCGTGTGAAATAACCGAACAAAAAGATTAAACTTATTTAATCAGAAGAGGTTTACTGTAAGTTAGTGGTATTTTACTCAGAATTAACGGGTATGACTCAAATTTACATGACTGAATTAATCTTCTACTGACTCTCTACTCTTCAATCAATAATTGTTAGCTGATCCATTTTTAAAAAGAGAATCACTTGAGACAGCATAGAAAATCTTTCTGGAAATCGGAGGTTTCCTTACCCTCCTAATTTTTATCGAATAAAAAAGAGATTAAATATAATAAAAATAATAAAAAAAAATTATCGGAATAAGAATCACTTGAGACGTGAGTACAGCACATAAAATCTTTCAGTCAATCGAAGGTTCTTTCACCCTCGTAAGTTTGATCCAAAGTTGATAAAAGGATAATCAGACCCTTTTAGCGAGAAGTTTGAAGAGTAGGAAAGCTCTCATTATAGCAAGTAATTAGGAGGGAAAAGTGTTTGTGAAGGGAGGTTCGGACGTCGTCAAAGTCACCCTTTCTGACCTATCGGGTATTGGATAAGCCCGAGGAGAACGTTTTGCACGACCATTCGAATTCACTTGGGCGAATTGGATTTTCAAAATATGCGAGTCGTGTCCCGTTCAACCACCGATCCGTCTATTAAGTATTCACAGAAACGCACCAACACTCATTCTCAAATTTCAATGCACTTATATCACTTGACCCCACGTGAACGGAGCGAATTTCCGGGGTAGATATTTAATTAAATTTCTAGATTTTATATAACTGAAAGCATTATTCATCGCACGATCAATAAAGCCCATTTATCTCATTCTCGATAGAATTCACAAATACTAGTGCGAATTGAAAAAACCTAATAAAGTAAGTGTCTCAAATTCTATCATGTATTATAATATCAAATTTATGATTTCCCATCATTATTAAGTAGATTTTTGTTCATCATTTCGAAACCAATACCTAATGTTTTTAATAATTATTTGAAAAACAAAAAAAAAAAACGAAAATGTGCATTTATTGCATTTTACCTTATTTATTTGAAAACTTTCTCGTCAAGTAGGCCGCTATTTGAAATCTTATTTCCTAATATATTATTCATTATCCACAATTTTTTTCTCTTCAGAAGAAGTACAGATATAATTCAATTTTTATTCCCTAAGAATATATGTTACCTGGAAATAGCCTGATAGAAAAATTTCATTGGCGTTTAAAATTGATGTGAAAAAAAAGTAATTACTTCGACAGTCTATAAGTTGCGAAAGTTTCATCAACTACACACTGCTTTTTAGGTTAATTTCAGCGAGGCCGTCAACTATTATGGAACAGACAATATTGAATATCAGACTCTGCCAGGGCAACCTTAACATTTTTTCTCGCATTAAAAAAAACAGCACACGCGCAATCAAAATGCGAAATCCAATTATTTAGAAAACTAAATGGCAAACACTGAAGAACGTTTGCCCGTTCCTACGTTCATTCGTGCTCTCTATTCAGTTTCCCTAATTTCAAATTGAATATCGCATGTCAGGCGCGTAGCCAGAAAAATTTTTCGAGGGGGAGTTTTGTTCAATGTGTCAGCAAATATCAAACATATGTGTATGTATATGTATAGATTTTCTGACATTTCGGGGGGAGGGGGGGGACGAACTGCCCCCCCCTGGCTACGCGCCTGTCGCATGTCCTTTTTGTACGAAGTTATAGAACCATACTTAGTAAGTAAAAAATGACGGCATCATTCTGATTAAAGCCAATTCAAGAACTGCTTAACGTCGGTGATCAGAGCAGCCTTAAGCAATTCCTCGCTCCAAAAGCGGACACTATTATATTTACAAAACTATATTACTATATTTGCTCAAAAAAGTTTCAGTTCCGTAAATTATCACCAAACCACTTATAGTTTAAATCAGAAATTTACAATTAAAAAAAATTTACGGCCTTTAGTTTTCATCCGTTTACAAACTTTGATTCCCAAATTCAGGTTTATTGAATTTCAAAGAGATATCATTTAGAGGTATTTTTTTCTATTTAACATTATTTTTCTATCTAACGCAATGTGAAATGAAATAGGAAAATTTGCTCTTATTTTTCATTGGTTCCCAGAAGCGACAGCCAAATATCAGGAAATACAGTTATTAGGATTGAATTCAAGTTCGATAATCCAACATTTTCTTTCTTTCTAACACTACTTAAGTTTATTTCTAGTGTAAAAGTGAATTGTCAGATGTATAAATCATATGAATCATTATTTTTTTAGGAAATTATTGTGAAAAAACGCATGGTTCCTGAGTTATCTGCAAACCAACCTTTCGTATTTACTTTCATCGCGCAATTTTCTCCTATTAGATGTTGAACATTCTCGTAAAAATTTTGGGAAAAATTATAACTTATTCTTATTGGAAAATCGGATACACAAATTGAACATTTTGAAGCTATTAAGAAAAATCTGAGGTATTCTACACCAGTCTACCTCAAAATGCGTTACCTGATAGACTCAAATATGAGAAGCTGTTGACTATCAAGAATTGCTATTGTGCGAAACGAATTTCAAAATACGCATTTTGAAGCAAACTTGAGTAAAGAAATGAAAGATTTTCTGTAAAATGGCTAAAATTTCAGGCTTTCCCATTCAATTAGTTTAAAAATATGATAATTGCTGGTTCTCATGAATGTTGAGTAGTTAATCCATGAAAATAATGGATTTTAATGCACGCTTGCATTGGAAAAATAAAGATTTTGCTTGGAAATGTCGAATTTTTGCTGCCGCTCATCCAAGTTTTTTATAAAAACTTATTATTATTCTACTTACAAATTTTCTGTATTAAGGCATTGCAGATACCGCATTATAATGCAGACTTGAAACAAAAAAAATTGAGATTCTGCTTAAAACTGCCGAAATTTTGCTGGTGCTTATCCGATTTTTTCATAAAAAATAATAATTGTTCTACTTATCTATTTTATATATAAAGGCCTTTCAGGTACCACATTTTAGTACAGACTTGCATTTAAAAAATTAGGATTCTGCTTAAAACTGCCGAAATTTTGCTGGTGCTTATCCAATTTTTTTATAAAATATAATAATTGTTCTACTTATCAATTTTTTGGATAAACCCTTAGGAACCCTTCAGGTATCGCGTTTTAATGCAGACTTGCACTAAAAAAATTATGATTCTGCTTAAAACTGCCGAAATTTTGCTGGTTCTTATCTAATTTTCTCATGAAAAAAAAAATCGTTCTACTTATCAATTTTCATTATAAAGGCCTTTCAAGTACCACATTTTAATGCAGACTTGTATTAAAAAAATTAAGATTCTGCTTAAAACTGCCAAAACTCTGCTGGTGCTTATCCAATTTTTTTATAAAATATAATAATTATTTAACTTATCAATTTTTTGTATAAACCCTTAGGTACCCCTGAGGTACAGCGTTTTAAAGCAGACTTGCATTAAAAAAAATGAAGATTCTGCTTAAAACTGCCGAAATTTTGCTAGTGCTTATACAATTTTTCCATAAAAAATTATAATTGTTCTACTTATCTATTTTATATATAAAGGCCTCTCAGGTACCACATTTTGATGCAGACTCGCATTAAAAAAATTAAGATTCTGTCTAACACTGCCGAAATTTAGCCGATGCTTATCCGATTTTTTCATAAAATATAATAATTGTTCTACTTCGCGTTTTAATGCAGACTTGCACTAAAAAAATTATGATTCTGCTTAAACCTGCCAAAATTTTGCTGGTGCTTATCTAATTTTTCCTTGAAAAATATTAATTGTTTCACTTATCAATTTTCTATATAAAGGCCTTTCAGGAACCTCATTTTAATGCAGACTTGCATTAAAAATATTAAGATTCTGCTTGAAACTGCCAAAACTTTGCTGGTGCTTATCCAATTTTTTTAAGAAATATAATAATTGTTCTACTTATCAAATTTCTGTATAAACCCTTAAGTACCCCTCAGGTACCGCGTTTCAATGCAGAATTATATTTAAAAAAATAGCTTCAAATTTCCTTGCTCATTTAATTTAATTTGTGAAAATTTACAATCGTTATTACCGATAGATGTTTTACACATGTATCGAGAAATGACAAAAATTTCCCAATCACTGAGTTCCTTCAGATTTATATCTCTCACCTGTTTTTGGATAATATATCTAAAAATTCATTTTTATTTATCAGGAGCTTATGGGAAACGTTGAAATATAAATATTTGAAGCTGTGAAATATTTTTGAAGTTTGGATGGCATTGAAAACTTTTTTTGGGTGTCTGAAACACTCCCCTAAAGTATCACTCATTCAGATTTGAACATGAAACTGAAGTTTGCAACGTTTATGGTAAACGAGAAGAATCAGAAATGTTCTTACCTAAATTCTAACGCATATTTTTAGTAGATTTTGATGCTAAATAACTGTGAAGTTTCATCCTCCCACCTGCCGGGGAAAGCTGTCAATTTCAACCCCTAAAAGTCGAGAATCGATTAAAAGTTCTAAAATGTTTTCAAAGCTTCTTACCTAAAATCTCAAAGATTGATTTTGTAGATTTTGATAGTAAATAATTGCAAAAAAAGTTTCATCCCCCTATCTGCCGGGGAAGCCTGTTATTTTCAACCCCTAATTATTGACTATTTTCCCCGACAGCTAGGGAGTTGAAACTTTTTTTAGTTTTTTGATATCAAAATCTACAAAATCCATGTTTAAAATTTTAGGTGAGAAGCTTTGAACACAATTTGGAATTTTTTTCCGATTCTTGATATTTTTGGGGGTTGAAAATGACAGCCTTCCCCGGCAGATAGGGGGATCATATTTTTTTTGCAATCATCTACCACCAAAATCTACAAAATCCGTGTTTAAGGTTTTAGGTAAGAAGTTTCGAAAACATTTTAGAATTTTTATTCGATTTTTGACACTTGAGTGTGTTAGATTTAGGGTAAGAATATTTTGGATTTTTCGTTACCGTTAACGTTATAAACTTCAGTTTCATATTTGAACAACAAAATTTTTTTCAAAATTTAAATTATAAATAAAAATAGTTTAAATAGTTCAAGCCCATTGATGCCTGTAGGGCGATAATTCAATTGGAATATTCATAACCTTCCCTGATTGTAGCAATATTATTATACGAGGAATGTTGAAATTGAAATAATTTTGATTGACTTTGAACCGAAAGAAAATAATAAATAGTGATACATTGCTTTTCATTTGAAAATCTATAAACCTAGGTGTACTTGAAAACATTTCTATCTTTTTGGACGCCGAAAATTAATTATGTTGTGGAATTGAAAGCAATATCTCACCTTATAATATTTCTTTAAATCTAAAAACAGCGAAAAAGTCTACAATTCTGGAATTTTGAAACTTCAAAGGCAATAAGGGGAGGAATGAAATATTAAAATTGAATGACTCTCAGAAGAGAGTTTTGATTGCTATTAAAACTTCGCGCAAAGAACTTCCTTTTGTATACACCCTAGACCGTACACCCTCCCTTTGATTTATTTCTAATAAATCAAGGAAGAAACATCATAAAATTTAATTTGATTTTCATAAACAAAATACTTCTACACATAAAAGATAATAAGCTTGCTTTAATATCAGTTATTATATCCACCCTTAATCTAAACTTTTCTCTTTTTCTTAATTCACGTTTTCGAGCCCCACACGCGAGAAGGCACAACTAAACAGATTTAAATCACTTCTAGCTTTGACATACATCACTTCTCATATTTTTAATTTATGCTGCACTTGAGAACTGTCACTTGATAACTTTACAACCTGAATTGCACCCGATCGTGTATTGGATAGAAACTAATAAATCAGATGTCCAGTAATTAACCAAGGGTTAGATATTTGTTTTAGGGAAAGAATTGGAAGATGTACTTTCGAAATGGTTATCTACCTTTGGCACGAGGTTATCCATTTTTTTGGAGACAAACGACCGTGTCACTGGGAACGAATACGGATGCTGAATTGTGGTGATCCTCGAGACCTTCGCTGTTCTTATATAGGAGCAAGTTATCTTGCGCAGCGCTCGACTTCCTGTGTGAGGCCTAATAGTAGTAGGTGCACAAATACAGATATAGTCTGGATCATGAAGACGACTTAGGCGACCAGATGAAGGTGAGGGAAGGGAGGTGCGGAAGGAGTTGGTAAGTACGCTCGGATAACACCGCACGGGGCATGTACACTCCGATTCACATAGGTATATACGCGCCAGGCGGAAAGCCTACGCTTTATTCCCTATTGTCTTGCGTCGACGCGATTTTGGCTGGGACGCATGTGAGGGAGCATCCAAGGCGCGCTTGTGGAGAAAGCTGATTACCTCACCTCGTGGGATAATCCAGACTACTGCACGCCTTTTTCGAGCAGACTAATTAGGTAATTGAGGCTTAATTAAACTAAGTTCGGTTGCTTCTGACCGAGTGAATGTATTGGTGTGTAGTATGTGTGTGTATGGGTGTGAAGTGAGGAGACAATACAGAGAAGGGTTGGAGGGAATCAAGAGGAGATGTGTTAGCGTAACGCCTGTGTGTCATAATGCAGATGCTGAAAGCGTAAAACAAACTTGTGGGGTTGAAGTATATAATGCTCTTCATAAAAAGGTTATGTATCTACATCCTTCTCTCCAGATGACTTTCATGACTCTTTGGTGGAGGATTTGGTCAAGATCTCGCAATTTCTCAGGTATTTAATATGCAAGGCCTCATCTGGGCCAGATAGGCCTATGAATCCTACAGCATATAGGAGGAACATGAGGACAGGTAGTAGTGGATAAAGAGGAAAGAAAAAATTAGGAGGGCGAAGATGAAGAAGAGGAGAAAGAGGACAAAGAGGGGGTGAAGGAGGAAGAGTACGAAAATGAGACAGTGGACGCAGAAGAGAAATAGGACAAAAAATGCAAATAGAAGTAAAGATGGAGAAGGAGAAAGAGGAAAAAGAGGGCGTAGAGCAGGATTCGATGAATACTTGCGACAAAGAGGATAAAGAGGATAAAAAGCAGGATAAAGAGGACAAAGTGAAAAAAATACAAAAAAAAAGTAATAGGAAGAAGAGGAGAATAATTAGTTTAAGGAAGGTGACGATAATACAAAGGGGAGGTGGATATTGAAGAACAGAACAGAATTTTAGAAAGGAAAAGAGTGGGATTGAAAATGAGTCAGAAAAAGGAATAAGAATGCAGAAATAAAAGAGGACGAAGAGGAGGAAGAGGATGAAGAGCAGGGTGGAGATGACTGAGTAGAAGAAAAGGATAAATAAGAGGATGGAGACCAAGGGAGGATAAATTAGGAAGATGAGGAAATGGACGAAGAAGACGAAGAAGAGGTAGAGGAGGAGAATCGGAGAAGAAGGAAGGAAGAGGACAAAGAAGCCAAATAGGTGGGAGAGGAAAAGCAGACCAGGAGGTCGAGGAGGTGGGAGAGGTCGAAGATGAGGAAACAGATGAAGAGCGGAATAAGAGGACAATGGAGATGAATAAAGGAAAGAATAGGATAAGGAGGATAAGGAGGCAAAGATGCAGAAGATGCCAGATAGAAGAATGAATAGAAATAGGAGATGAAGGAGATGAGAAAGATGACGAAGAAGACAGAGGTTAGTAGAAGGGAAACAACAAAAAAGAAGCAATATGAAGAAAAGGAGGAGGATGTGAGAAGCCGAACAAGATTAAAAGGATGAAGAGCAGGATGAAGAGAATAAAGCCGGAGGAGAAGAATAAATGGGAGAGGAGGATGAAGAGGATAATGAAGAATAAGAGTAGGATAAAGAAGATAGGAAAAATGACAAAGAAGATTGAAGAGACGGAGAAGAGGATGAGGAGAATGATCAGAAGAGAAGAAAGAGGACGAAAAAGCCAAAGAGGCGTAGCACAGGAAGAGGAAGAAAATGTGTGAGAGGATGAAGAGCAGAATGGAGGAGACGAAGATGGTGAATAGTATTGAGAACATGACAAGGAGGGGCAAGAGACGGAGATGAAGAAGAGGACAAGAAAAGGATGAAGAGGGAAAGAAGAGTGAGAAAGATAACAAAAAAAGTTCGAGAAAAGATAAAGGAGGAAGAGCAGAAGAGAAAGAATCCGAAGGAGAAGATGAAAGGAAGATGAAGTCAAAGAGGAGGGAAACCCCAAAGAAAGCAAAGAGAACGAGGTAGAGGAGGAGAAGGAAGGAGGAAGAGGACAAAAAAGCCAAAGAGGAGGGGAAGAAAAAAGTAGACAAGGAGGTCGAGGAGGTAGGAGAGGTTGAAGATGAGGGAAAATATGGAGAGCGGAATAAAGATGGCAATGGAGAAGAATAGAGAAATGACTAGGACAAGGAGGATAAGGAGGCAAAGATGCAGAAGATGCCGAATAGGAGGATGAATAGAAATACGAGATAAAGAAGATGAGAAAGATGACGAAGAAGACAGAGGTGAGTAGAAGGAAAACAACAAAAAAGAAGCAATATGAAGAAAAGGAGGAGGAGGATGTGAAAAGCCGAACGAGGTGAAAATGACGAAGAAGACAATAAAGACGTGGAGGCGGAATAGGATAAGGAGCAGGATGAAGAGAACGAAGCAGAAGGAGCAAAATAGATGGATGAGGAGGATGAAAATGATAATAAAGAAGAAGAGAAGAATAAGGAAGATAGGAAAAACGACGAAGAAAAAAAAGGGACGGAAAGGAGGCAGAGGAGAATGACCAGAAGAGAAGAAAGAGGAAGTGGACGAAAAATCAAAATAGGAGGTAGCACAGGGAGAGGACGAAAATGTGGGAGAGGATGAAGAGCAGAATGGAAGAGACGAAGATTTAAATAGGATCGAGAGCAAGCCAAGGCAGGGCAAGAGACGGAGATGAAGAAGAGGACAAGAAAGGGATGAAGAGGAAATAGAGAGTAAGGAAGATAAAAAAAAAGGTCGAGAAAAGATGAAGGAGGAAGAGCAGAAGAAAAAGAATTCAGAGGAGAGGATGACGGGGAAATGAAGTCAAAGAGAAGGGAAAAACAAAGAAGACAAAGAGAACGAAGATGAGGAAGAGGACGAGGAGTGGGATAAATAGGACGGAGTAGAATGAGAGGAGGAAGTAGAAGGAGAAGACAAAGAAAATAATTGAGGAAAACAGGAGAGGGTCAAAGTAGCCCCAGAGGAAGAAAAGGACAAAGTAGACGGCAAGGACGAAGATGAGAAAGAGAATAAAGAACAGGATGAACTTGACGAAGAAGAGAAAGAGGATAAGAGCAGGACAAGAAGCATGGAAAGACAAAGATAAAGATGACGACAACGTGGAGGATCGAGAAAAATAGGCGGATAAGAGTAGGTAGAGGAGGGAGAGAAGAAGGGAAGAAGAGAAAGATTAGGATGAAAGGCCGAAGAATAGGAGGTGGAGGAGGTTGAGAAGGAGGAGGAGAAGGATGAGGAGGAAGGAGAAGAGAAGGAAGGAGCCAAAAGGGGTGACTGATTGAAAATGAGGAACAGGACGAAGAGGAGGAAGAAGAGAAAGATTAGGATGGAAGGCCAAAGGACAGGAGGTGGAGGAGGTTGAGAAGGAGGAGGAGAAGGATGAGGAAGAAGGAGAAGAGGAAGAAGAAGAAAATTTTTGCCTATATCGTTATTATGTATATGATCTAAATAGTTCTTCGAGTACATCAAGCAATTTTTATCGTTAGCATCTCTCTCGCTCTGTTATACGTTGGACCCCAGTATAATTAATTTATTTTATTTTATCTTGGTACATTAAATATTCCAAATAATTATGTTCTCAAGGTACACAATTAAATGAGCTTTTTATAATTGTTGATTCTTTTCAGGGACCCGATCAAAATTTTTGTTACATTTTGTTATGCATAGATTTGGACAAAATTACAAGAATGATTGGATCAAAACTATGTTGTTCAATTGAGAGTGATGAAATGGAACAGACGATTCTGCCGTATCTCTGATTATTATTATTATTATTATTATTAATATTATTATTATTATTATTATTTTAGTTTCAGATGAGAATATTTGCCGTTCAACATTTTATTTTATCTCCTACCGTTTTCACATAATTTTTTTCCTTTTCTGGTAGAATTTTTTCACAACTGAAACAGAGAATACTCGCTTGATAAACATTCTAATTTTCAACTTTCAAT
Organism: Neuroterus valhalla; assembly: GCA_011762715.2. Lineage (NCBI taxonomy): Eukaryota > Metazoa > Arthropoda > Insecta > Hymenoptera > Cynipidae > Neuroterus > Neuroterus valhalla. The sequence continues at coordinate 4,634 of WSXT02232021.1, read as the reverse complement.
GTTGTTTTCCGGGATTGAGACAAAACCTATCGTTTTTATTATAAAATATTCAGAAAGAAATTTGTAGATCTTTCCATTATTTTATCTTCAATTTTGTCTGTTATAAAAAAATGTTGAAAAAATTCATAGATATTCTTGAGATCAATAATATTGCTTTGAACATTTTCTCATGTCTTTCATACTTTGGGCGGAAAATTGGAATTTGTTGGATATGAATAACATCTCTTGAATTTGGCCTTCACTAAAAGGAGATTAAAAAAAAGTTCTTTGTACGAAATTATATTACAATAATCACTGTCATTCATAGAGTCCAGTACTGCATCATCGAAGGAACAAAGATTCAATGCCTTGATGGTGACGTAACCTTTTTGAATTCATAGTAGTATCCTGTGCTCCTTACGAAATTTGATGCTTACAATTGTGCAAGTTGCGTGTAATTACAAATAAATAGAACCAGATTAGAATCAAGATACGATCTTTGACTTTAGCTTATTCAGACTCAGTTTTTTTCGTCACACAAGAGAAGATTGTATGGAGCAAACCACCATGAGGTACAATTCAATGAAATGCTTTCACTTTTACTGACATCCACATTTGTTTTCTGGAAGTAAGCACTTACAAGTTACTTGCAATAATTATTCGTACAAAATGACATAAAGATGGAGTTTCCAAATCAGGAAAAGAAAATAAAATCATGCGGTTTTCATCTTGACCGAATTGCATTTTATTGTTAATATTACTGTGTTATATCCATTCAACTACAAAGTTTATTACATTTATCAATAAATAGTTTAAGAACTTACAAACTAATCAACAGTTACACTGCAATCTTGAATTGCTTCAGTACATTAGAATATTGTTACAAACGATTTCACTTATTCTAAACAGAACGTACTTAAATACAAGTACCCGTATTATGTAAGAATTAACTACGCATATCGAGACAAAATAATTATAAACCTAGTTTATTTTATTTTTCAAAGTTCATTCAATTTTATTTACATCTTCCTATTGGACGAAAATTAAGGAAAATATCAAATGAAATTTGCTTCCATTTGCAAGTATTCATGTCGATTCAAAAAATTATGGGATTAAGTGTAATTGTCAGAGTTTGAAGTGAGTCGAGGAAAGAATAATACTAATCCACACATCATAAGCTCATAACTATCATACTGCTGCTTTCCTGATACTAATTACGCTTGGGAATAATCACATAAATTATATGAAATGGTCGAGAGGGAAGGATACTGAAGATGGCTTCAGGATTCACATCTTATAAGTTAGGGTCAATTAAAACTTTGCCAGGTGGCAGTCGACAGTTTACAAATCGGATAAGTTTTCCCTGGTCTTAGTCGGAGTGACGTATCCACTTAACTAGCAATAATTAACTCAGACATTTAGGCTTCAATTAATCTTTGTTGCTAGTTAAAGCACCCGCCATTGACTCGTCTCGATTCTCCTTGATACACCTTAAACCCCTCCATCAAAGGCTCACCTAATAATACTTACTACCTCTCGCTAAACTTTCATCCATAAAAGTACGCTAATGATTTATAGATTTTACTGGATTTCTTTCATTTTCCCAAATGTTAGTCTACTTTTATGAATAGTTCTTCCATTTAATCTATTAAATTACCGATTGATTTATCTTTCTTTCACGAATTTATTGGAAAGCAAATATAATGTCTCATTTCTCTGCGTCCTAAAATAGATCCACAGCTTAATATGAAAAATTTCTCTTATATCATTAGTGATATTATCAAGAGTTACATTGCATTTATTACTCACACTGTTCTGTCTAGACAGAATAACAGAATTTTCTCATTATCATTTAGTAACTTTAGGACAGAGACGAACATTGAATCCAAAATTCGTCCTCAATTGAGAAATCTATTTTCGAACTTCTTCAATGCCAGACGATTTCAATTAATTCTTAATTCGTATCGATACTCATTAATAAATAAGTTTGAACATCTCAGAGAAAGAAAGAAAAAAATACAGATTTTCTACGTAAGTACATGTTTGACTGTACGTATACTCATAAGGTACAGTCGTAGTCATTTCTTGAATATGGTTCAACAAACTGGAATAAGAAACTGTTTTGCTATAATTTGATTAAGTCAAATACTGGCAGATTGTGGACTAGGGTGGTCCAAAAATACATTAGAATTTTTTCTTCGAATTTTTATGCAAAACGCTCGGAAACTTGTTCAAATCCACAAGAACGAAAAACGCATTTTTCTTCTTTTTAAATAATATTAAGAGCTGCCACAAGCCCTATAAAGTTTAACACGTATTTCCCATAAGAAAAAAAGACGTTTTTGTAAATTTTATTCAGAATTCTCAATATTAGGTGAATCGAGTTCGAAATTCACCATTTATCTTCACAATTGGTTACAGAATGCGATTAAAATATTACTATTCAAATATCACCCTCTTAAGTCTGCTCTATAGGGTCCCGAAAAACCCCATGAGCGGAAAAATGCGGTTTTCGAGTTTTTGGCTCTAATTATGAATTTTTGCGGGTTTTTCAATGCAGATTGTTTCAAATACATGAAATGCTACTTCATATTGATAATTATATGTTTATTTTAATTATTTAAACAATTTATTATTGTTTTTAGCATTTTTCTCACCGAAAACGGTTAGAAATTGAAGGTTTTTTCTGAATTTTTAAAATTATTTTCAACGTTTCAGTAAGCGAGGAATAATCAATTGAAGTTGACAAAAATAATTGTTTAAACAAAATGTTAATGTTTATAGCTATCTTCTGCTAGATTAGTACTACATAGTTGCGGTTTTTTCCTGTATTTTAAAAATTTTTATCACTTTTCAATTAGATTGAAGTAATAATTGATTTATGTTCAAAAATAATTGTTTGAGCAATTTATCATCATTGCCAATAATATTTTTTTTGCCTAATGATAGAAACTTCGCGGTTTTTTCTGAACTTTTTAATTTTTTACCCACTTTTCACTTGAAGTAAGTTAATATTCGATTTATATTAGGAAAAATAATTAATTAAACAAATAAATTTTGTTTATGGCTATCTTCTTTTCAACCTAGCTTCACTTTTTTAGTTGTGGACAAATAATAAATAAAAATTAGAAAGAATCATATTTTAAATAGCATTGTATTGTTTCAAGTGAAATATTTCTGTTCTTTTTCCAATGTTCAAAAAAAATTAATTAAAACGAAGAAGCTGAATGCCTTCAGTGAAATTTGAATTTCGAAATTTCTACGAAAATTATGGATCTTCAACGCGAAAATTGAATTTTTAAGAAAGTAGTTCAACTTCTAATCAAAGAAATGAATTTTCGACCTAAAAATATGAATTTTGAATGAAAAAAATTTGGGTTGATATTTAAAAAAAAAAATTTATTTTAAATACAAAACAATCTAATTAAATCAACAATTAAATCGCTTCAATCTAATTGAAATTCATTCAAATTCCATTCAGTGAAAAGTTAAACGTATCAGAAGAAACCACAACTTTCTAGCACTTATCTAAGAGACAATGGTTATAAACAATAATAAATTGTTTAAATGAGCATGTTTGTTAATTCGCATTTATTACTGCCTCACTAAAAGAAAAGTGGATAAAAAGCTCCAGAATTTAGAAAAAACCGCAACTTTTTAGTACTAATCTAAGAGAAAAAAGCCATAAGCAACAATAATTTATTTAAACAATGATTTTTGGTAAATTAAAATAAATATTAACTCACTTCAAGTAAAAAGTGGTCAAAAAGTTGAAAATTTCAGAAAAACCGGAAGTTTCTACATTAAGCAAAGAAAACATTATAAGCAATGATGATAAATTGTTTAAACAATCATTTCTGCTAAATAAAATAAAATAATTACTTACTTTAAGTGTGATAAGTGGACAAAAAGTTTAAAATTGTAGAAAAAACCGCAACTTTGTAGCAGGATTCGAATAAAATATTGTTATGACTAATACCAAATTATTTAAACAATTATTCGCGCCAAAAACACGAAAAACTTTGTGAAGAGAAATGGTGAATTTCGAACTCGATTCATCTAATCTTGAGAATTCTGAATGAAATGTACAAAAATGTCTTTTTTTCCTATGGGAAATACGTGTTAAACTTTATGGGGTTTGTGCGACCTCTAAATATTATAAAAAAAAATTTTTGTATTTTTTTGTGGATTCGAACATATTTTCGGGCGTTTTGCATACAGATTCGAAAAAATTGGCTTGGACCACTCTATTGTGGACAGATATAGGTAAATAACTATTCAACTGACTCATTTTTTAGAAATATAACTTAGATTCTCACAGAACCCGTCATTGCGACCTGTAAAAATTTTTGTTTGTTAGCATAAAATTCTAATACTAGAGTTATACAAATATAAATTTTTATAAACACTTCAATACCATAGTCGTAGACGTTCAGGGATTCTGACGCATTTTATGCTATAAGTTTGTAGATATTTTTTTTAACTCTTTGTGTGGACTGAACAACTGTGGGCATCTTTTTACTATACAGGGTGGGCCATTTTAATCTATAGTGTATAATATCTCAGATGCTTGTGCAAATACGAAAAAATGTTTCAAACAAAAGTTGGAGGGGATAATGGAGGACATCTACGGGTATCAATGACTTTGACCTTGA
>WSXT02232010.1:0-12393 GCA_011762715.2 Neuroterus valhalla | reverse complement strand
GGGCCGTTCACCCCCGGAAATTTTTTTTTGTTTTTCTTCCGAGGGGCTTGGTTACAATTACACCTTTAGCCCTCCCCCCCCCCCCCCCCCCCCCATCATTTAAATGGCTGCAACCTATTCCGTGGACAAAACAAGGCTGCCCAATACGTCAAATGAGGCATATTTCCCTCATAAGTTTACTTGATTGTATCACAAAAATGTGTCCCCGACTGATAATATAAAGTGGGACTGCCCCGTGTGAAAGATTAGAAATAAAGTTCTCAACGAAAAATGCCTTAATAATAATAATAATATATCTTTATTAAGTTGCCAACCAAGAAATAAAATGTAAAAAAAATGTATAAGGTAGTGGATCCAAAAAACAACTCAAAGGGCGAGGTACAGCTTATACAGCTGCTTTGCAACCTAACCCTAATGTATGAATATGTCTCTTTTACATTCAGTGTATATATCAAAACTGGTGCAAGGATTTTTGAAAATATTCAACCCATTTTTCGCAGTTCTCAATGATATTTCTAAATTAATATCTGCAAGTCCTGGAAATTAAAATAAAAAATCAAGGTTCCAACATCCAAATTTGGACAAGGGTTGCATAAGGCCAGGGTTGAAGCTGATAACTCAGCTGATTTTAGTGGTAGGGAATCGTTACTTCGGGAAAATCTTACCTGGTACTTCTCCTTTTTATATCACAAATAAAGCCGCCTCTGAACCATTAGTCAGCACCTTTCAAGCAACCATCGAACAGAGTCACGTGCACCTGTCCTTCCCCGGAATCGCGGAATCCCAACGCGGAAAATTTTTGAAGAATCTGTGATTGCGCACGTGTGTCTGAATAGCTCAAAAGGTTCAAAGAAGGTAGAATTCTCGTTCACAGTAACAAAGAATTGTTCTTGGCTTTCTGTGATCCTCAGTACTAATATTAGTTTTCTGTTTTGTGGCTTTGGGGTCCGTAAATGATGAAGAAGATTTAAATTTCCATCATGGGAAATCTTCATCATTTACGGACCCCAAAGTAACAAAGAATACTTGAAAGTGTTACACCTTAAATTTAGCAAAAGTTTCAATTTAAGGTCTGAAGTTCGGAGTAGGGTTACCATCCGATTCGAAAAAGTGGACATTCCACGCCCCCCCCCCCCTTTATAATAATCGAAAAAGGGGAAAAAAATGATTTTAAAAGTGGAAAAAAATTTCCGATTACAAAAAATTGCAAAATTCATCGAAAAAGTGTTACTTACTTGTTGGTACACTTGTTGTTACAGCCACGATAGTATACTTTACTTGGAGTTTGGGTGGAATATGAGTAAAAGAAGAAAGATACCGAAGTATACTCGGTCAAAGATTGTGAAAGATGGAAATATGTATTAAAAGAGTTGATCGAGAGAAAAAAAGCGGACGTTTCAGTAAAAAAGCGGACAAGCGGACTCGGGACAGAAAAAGCGGACGTCTGGTAACCCTAGTTCAGAATCTAATCATACTTTTTATGAAATTCAATGACATTCTACTTGAATCTCCACAAATTTTTTCTGAATTTAGGTTCATCTTTTAATTCAAGTACATTTCTGATTTCAAGGTGCAACAATTTTTTACTACGTGAAATGTGATCAGGGATAAAGTTGAGGTGATGCTGATTTTTCTTTATTGGGGGGAGTGGACACAATCAAATAGAATGGTTTAAAAATTTGTCCAGACAATAAGAAAATCTTTCCAAAAATAGAACTCTCCAATTCAAAGAGTAAAAACCTCTCTTCGATCGATTCCTTCAATAAAACATTGATAGGAACTTGAAGCTTCAATTACTTTGGTCTTACGATCGCATTTTTTCAAAAAAATAAAAAAGGACAAGGAATAATCCTAACAGCGTTTCGACAAAACTGTCGGTCATCTTTAGGCAAAATTAAAACCTGAATAAATAGTCAAATATGATAAAATTATATATGTTTTTACATTTATCGAAACTAATACGAAGCTTCCTGAGACTTAAAATAATTCAAATTTACACTTCACCTTATGAAAACTATTTTTATACGACAAAAAATTGTAGATCAAACAATGTTTAAACAAAATTTGAAAGGGAACTCCTCAAAAAAAAGAAAAGAGGATTCCCATTGCTGTCAGAGCTCCATTTTTTAAATCAAACTTGAAATGTGTGTAGTCTATGTGAACTTAATTCTTGTGATCCAAAAAAATTATGAATAGAAATGTCAGCTTTAGGATGGATACTTTGTTATAAATTGTTCAGTTTCAAGCTGGAAATGTTAAAAGAATTATGATATGGAATTCGAGATAAACAACACTGAAAAAGAGATGAAAATATTATTTTAAGGATGCCCTTTTTTAATTGATCCAAATTTCACTTAAGATTTTGATCGTTGTATACCTTTGAAACGTTTTTTTTTTTTTATATGCACTTCATGGGTGTCATTCCAGTTATAGATCGATTTATATTTATTGCAATAACTATTCTTAATTTTTAATATACATATATTTATGATTTTCAGCAGTGATGTCCATAAATTATCTGAACGAAGAATGTTTGATCGAAATCTTCAAGTACAGTGATATATTTCAAATTTTAAAAGGTAAATGTGCACATTTTTTCTGGACTTTGGGAAAATATAGAATTATCTACTAATAATAATAATTAAATTCAGTTTGCAAACGTTGGCGAGATGTGGCACTTCGATCATGGCGAACATTCAAGTTGTACGATTCATCAGCATGGGATATCGATGAATATGGAACACTTTATATCGATATGGCTATTATTGAACCACTCTTGATGCGTCGCGGTAGATATCTGAAAGGTAATGTAAAGCGGGAATTTCCAAAGTATAAGAAATCAAAAATTATTTGGGTTGCCACATGAATCTACGTATAAAAAGAATGTCAATTTTTTTCTGAATTTATATTATTTTAACCCGGCATAAAACTCAACATTTTTCTAATAAGGCATCCAAAAATATTTTGCATAAAAATATGTGACGCGCTCCGAAGAAAGGGACTTAGGAGCGAAAACGCTGATTTTAGAGGAAAAGGGAAAGCACAGGCGAGAGCTGGACAGGCTTCAGCTAGAACGGCTGTTTTTAAATTGCAATAGCTCAAAAACTACTCGACAAAAAAATTTTCTGTTTACGAATAATTAAAAAGCAACCCTTAATTAATATAGAACGACCATAATCCTGAAATCGATTTTTTTTGCTCTCAGGTCCCTTTCTTCGGAGCGCGCCACATATACCTTTTTTAAATTCAAATAGGTATAGTGAAATTAGAACTCTTGTTATACTAAAACCCTCGTAAGGCTGATGGAGCGGTAAATATGTTGATCCGAAAGTAATTATTTTGCTGAATGTAAACTTTTTTTCAATACTGTTGAAAAATCTGAAGCTGAAACGAAAAAGTTAGTAGGAATACGAAAATATTCTAGGAATGAAGAAAGTATTAATAGGAAATAAATTATTTACAAAGAATTATAATTTAAATATACAATACGCAAAATAGTCGAATGAAAATCGATCAATATAATCTAAAAACCCTCAGCATTTACGTATACGTTTAAGGCCGGTTAAATACCGATTCGAATTAATATTTGCATATTTTTAAAGACATTTTTTCATGCTTTTCTAACCAGTTAAAATAATTGCTATTGTCAAAAGTATGTTATGTTTCATATGGCATAAATTATTTACAGCAAACTGAACGTGAAGAATATACGAGTACGTATACGAGAACGCAAGCAGTATAGGATTTGTTGAAACCGTTGAAACTCAGTCAGTGGCTCTGTTCAAAATTATAATTATTCTTTTTTTCCTTCTATTATTTAAAACTATATACTCGCAGAGATATGATTGTTCAAAATGATTATTTATAGTAGAAATACAAGTTTTTAGGTGCGAGCATATATTAGTCAATCAATTATGCAAGAAAGGTTTCCAGAAAAAAAGTAAACGTTTGCGAATTCGTTAAATTTGTTATAAACATATAAGTTGATGAAAATTGTTTTGTAGGGATTGACAGCGATTCGTCACTTAATTTGCTTTAAATTTCAACAATTTGTAGACCAAAAGAGTTTTTTAGTTCCATTCATGATATTCAGTGAAAAATTTTTCATGTTGTAAACAAATTTTGTAAGAAATAACTGATGCTTGTTTGAACAACGTTAATTGCAAAGTTATTGGTTCCTTCAGCGTGATTAATTGCGAATGAATGAAAAAATAATAATTTATCAACTTTTAAGGACATGACAATCCACGATTTTTAGAACAATGTTTATTCATCTTATGTATTTATAAAAAAATTTGCTCATCTTCCAGGAATAAACAGACATTTATTTAGCAATGACTTCTTGAGTTTTTGCTATCAGTCGGTAAAAATGCATAATTTTTTAGAGAAAAATAATTAACAAATGCACTATTCGATTTTTTTTGATCATTTGATAGGCTTTGTTCGTTTAAAGTTGTCAGCTTATTCTACTAACCATTTTTTTTAATCTTTTGTCAATCACATGATAATGATAAACTATTGTTATTGTTACTAACAATATTTTTACGAGAATTCGTATCTCTTGCATTTGTAAACCAAAAATTTCGTCGTTTTTAGGGAATTTATCGGCAATTACTTAGCAATGACTCATTGCTATCACGTTTTCTCAATAGACGACAACGGTGAAATTAAAATGGACGTGAGCCTACATTTTGAGAAATTAAGTTTTTGATAAAAATTTGTTTTTCGCACTTTTCTACACCTGGTCGAGCAAAAGATTGAGGTTTCGCAATTTCTCACTCTGAAAAGTAATATTTGGATAAATGCAATATAAAATTTCAGCAAGTATTCAACAAGTGGAGACATTATTAGCAATATCAAACATATTTCTACTGCATATAAATACAAATTAGCATTCTCCGATTCAGAAAATGTAAAGCAATGAGTCACTGCTAACCATAATTTTCAGTAAATTTCACATGAAAATTATTCAACAATATTGTTAATAACAACATTAATGATTGATTGTCAACTTAAGTCTTTGAAAGTTTTTATTTGAAATAGTTTCAAAGTCTTCAATCCATAATTGTTTGCATTAATTCACAAATTATAAATTGAGCATTCTTCAGTTTTGAACATATAATATATATTAGGGAGGGTGAAACTTTCTTACGCATGGTTTAATTGAAAATTATTCGATTTTGAAATAGAAACGTTTATTGGCCAAAATTTGGCAGTTTCAAGTACTTTTGCTTCCTCGTAGAGGAAGTTTTGTAATGGCAACAATTCCGAAAAAATGTTAACTGATTTAATTGAACGTTCCTTTTTTACTATTCGGAAGAAGGTTGTTCATAGTAAAATTTGTACCGGACACCTCATTCAGAGTTGATACAAGAACTCAAAAAATTACTTTTTTCGAGATGAATTAGTTTACATGTGACATTGATATATTTTATTAGAAAGTGAGGTAGCTCTAAACATAATTCTAAATTTTGCGAGAGCATAAAAAATTTATTAGTTCGAGAAGAATCGATTGGCGATTAGAATAAATGAGAAAAAATAGAATTTCAAACATCCAATTGTGACCATTATTAATCTTCTTTATGAGGAAGCAAATACGGGAAGCAAAGTGCTCATGAAATGGGCAACATATGATTATTAATACAAAGTTGAAACAATTAAGATAGAATTCACAGCTATTTATTTCTAAGTGTCAAATCATTCTTAACTGTGTTAAAAATTTTGTTAATGAACATTTCTCAATCTGAAATTTTTAGAGTTTGAGGTGCAAAAAATAAATTTATTATCATTTTTCGGTTTCCAGGTTCCTGCTCCAGTGGCCCCTCTAAAATATGTTTCTTTTAATTGAGCGGTGTGTAGAATCAAGAGCGCGCGCTTTTCAGAATCCAAATCAAGTCTCCTCACTTATTTTTTAAGAAATAGGGTAATGTCACCAATTACCGAGATGGAACCTATTGTCCGAGCTCGCAGATATAATTCATTCTATTTCTATCATTTCGGCATGTATACTTAGTTTATATGATTCAGACGCTTAATTACGATTCATTTAACTATTCATAAAAAAACATAGTTTTGGGCTAGAAGAAATCGACGCTGTTTCCTTAACGAGTGGTTCCCATTTGGTAATTGGTGCCCTTCACACTTTTTAATTCACCTTTTTTTTAAATTATCGAACTAACCATTTTTTTTGTTGATTCAATGAAAAAACAGCTTTAATTGTCGATGAGCCGAAGAGTAATCGCATAAACCCAGAGTCAAGAATACAGATTCCAGAGCTGAACGAAAAGTCTCTTGCTATAATTCTACCTCATAGCCCAAATTTACGTTACGTGAAGGCGTATCTGAAGTATAACTGCATTCAGGCAATCCAATTTTTAACGAAACATTGTGATGATATTACGGATTTAATTTTAAATTGCGAAGGATACTGGCAATTTAAGGATGAGATACGTTTCCAAGAAGCTTTAGATCGGTTGTTTGAGTCGAAGAGGAAACTAAAGAGATTGAATTATAAGGGTTCAATAAGTGAAAAGTCTTTGGAATACTTGCCCCCTGATATGGAAGAAATTTATATACGCAGCTACAGCATTCACTGTGAATTATTAATCAAAGTTAGTAAATAATTATATTCATTTTATTAAATTGGATTTCAAATGCATTATTGATTTCTCTATATTTGAAAAATCTTTCCTTTAGGGAATTTCTAAATTTCACAAACTTCGAAGGCTGGAACTGGATGGAAACTACAATATTACTGGTTTATTTATGGCTCTTGAGGCTTGCTCGAAAAGTCTAAAAGTTTTAATTTTACGAGGTTGTGGTTCAGCTGACATAAGAAGAGAAGAAATCCCCATACTGTATAGCCTAGAAATTTTAGAACTGCGACAAAATAGTTGGCTTGAAGACGACTTTCTACTTAAGGCTGGAGAACACTTTAAAAGACTCAAATCTTTAACTATTGAAGGTACATAGCTATAATTTTGATATAACAGTAGTTTTGAATTAGTAAAAATAAATAATATTCTAATGATTATTACCAGATGAAAAAAATTCTTCCAATTCTTTCAATGAAGGAATATGTGGAATGTCTCAACTGCCTCTTGAAGAGTTGAATTTAATTCTCTGTAACAAAATAAGCCCTGCAGTGACACAATTACGCACCTTGAGGACTCTAAGTCTTGAATCTACATTCGTCGATCTGGAAATTCTTTGCGAAGTAATAAAAAATTGCCCGAAACTTAGAGAACTGTACGTAGTAAATTATAATAAAAAAGAATGGAATTATGAAGTTTTGGAAGCTGCTGCACTGGCTTCAAAAAATCGATCATCAAATTCAATTTTGAAAATTTGGATCAATGGCAAATTTTGGAAGGCCGTGAAGCAGAGTATTATATGAAGGAATTTGTGGAGTTAACATTAAAAGATTACAATCGATCTGTGATAAACCGAATGTATGAGCATTTTATCACATTCGTGACTCCATTATAGCTGCATAAGTTTCGCGCACCCAGCCAGCAACTTCTGCAAATACATTCAGATTCAAAGGCGATTTCAACGTTTTAAAGTTTGAATCGACAATAGGTTTTAATAGGATATGGTATTGTAGATTAATTGTACATTGATTACTTTGAGAAGCTTCAGAGCCGTTCTGAAGAAGTGATGCACTTATTACATTTAATATTATTCAAATAATTTATCAGACTGTGATGAATTACGACCTTCGTTAGATTTTTTATAATTTTTAATTTCAATGTACTTAGAGAACCCATTAATAATAGAACTGCATGAGATTACTAATAGCTAAGTGAAAATGACTCAATAATTTTCAATAAACTCATTCATTGTAAATATCAAAAGTTACTTGTAATCAAATTCAAAATATAAGCTTTCGAATTTTGAATGATAGGGTCTTAGAATGAATTCGAAATAAGAAGATTTTATGATTTTAAATAACAAGCATCCCGAAGTGAAAATTTTCAATGAAGCGTTCAAAATTAAACAGCACTAAGAAATGTATTTTTTCAATCATAAACATTTGAAATACAAAAAATTGGAATTAAAAACATAATAAACCATAGAAATGTTTTATTTCAGCTGCAAGAATTGAATTACGTTGAATTCCTACATCTCATCCAATCTTATAAAATTATTATATTATTATTAGTGTTAATATTTTGTTTGAAGTTACAATTGAGAACACGACACACAATGCCTTTGTTGATATCGTTTCCTATTTAATGGTTCTGTGAGAATTCCGTTTTCCAACTTTTATATCGTCTTCATAAACTTTTCATTTACTTTCAACTTATTAATTCGGCACATAATTGATTAGTATCGCGTTAGGTCAAGTACAAGATACCTGTGAACAATGCCACGTGAAGCCTAGTGGCAGCCATGTTGGTTAGTTCGCTAGACGACCATCAGGTCTCGCAATGCAAGTTTAAATTCCCAATAGAGTAAATACCTATTAGTTATTTCGTCCGGCAAACAAACATGGTCATACAAAAAGGATTAAATTTTTTATTTCGACCTCATCCAGACAATTTTATTGTACAAATTATCACATTTTGGAGTCTTAAAAACGAATCACTAAGAAACTTCATGAGATATTGTTACAAAAACAATAGTGATTGAATTCGTCGGAAGTCATTAGAGCAGAGTCCAAACAAAATGGAGATGGATCAGTGATCAGAACTGTATAAAAGACACAGAAATCTATGCGTAAACAGAAGCATTTGTAAAACTTAGAGTTAGTATAAAAACAGTACAGATTGGAGAGAGATTTATGTGTCTTCTATTGACTTCTGAGCACTCAAGGCTATAAATTTATCTATATTTTCTTCGGACCTGTTCCATTGACTTCCGATGGATTCAATTACTATTTTTTTGTGGAACTTGTTAACAAGTTTCTTGGTCATTCGTTTTTTAAGCTATCAGTATGTCGGTCTGATTTCGAAACGTCATAATTTTTACAATAAAATTGTTTGGATGAGGTCGAAATAAGAATTTTATTCCTTTTCGTATGACCATTACATGAGATGGAATATTAAAGGAGAAATGTATAATATATAAAGATGAACGAGATCTTGAATATAAAGTTCCAGAAATCCGTGGTCCAGACTTCAATATTGTCCAATTTAAAATAAAAAAACTGCAAGGCTGAGCTATTTGCAATTAAAGGCCGCCATAATTTAGCAGTTCCAGAAAAGAAAAAAATTTCAAAGATAAAGTTTTCTGTTCAGGATTGAATAAATTGATCATCTGAAAATGGTCTAAATTAAAATTTGTAACGGACCACACTCTAAACAAATCAAGCATTCCAAGATGCATTCTTGGTGACTTAAAATGATATAATAAAAATAGAGATTATGATAATCGAGCGACACTGGATATTTATTGGTTCAACATAAATATAGACAATGTATATCCTTACATCAGCAAATCTGCATATCTCTACATATCTGGAAACGTGCATACATCTTAATGAGTGCAAGGATCTCGAGGCTCTACCCCGACTTCCATCGCTTGATGCGATTCGTCCGTGCCATAAATATTGTAATCAATTCTGGTAGATTTGAGAGCGACAGGAAAACGAATGAACATAACACACGGTTACAGAATCAAGTGTAAAAACAAAGTTTGAAAGATCAATTCTTCCCAGAGAAGATGATACGTGATCTTTGACAAAATACACATATTTTGTTATTTACAAAAGATATCGAGTAAAAATCCATGAGTTGTATAAGAGATTCAAAAATTAGCAATACATACATCTGCTTTACTGGGAAAACAGATACACGTAACAGATACTTTTCTAATTATTATAGAATAAAAGATCTTTCCTTTAATTTATTATTTTTACAGCAATTAAACAGCTCATGAGGACGGCTGACTTATTTACCGTCAGTAAGGTACATTAGACAAACAGTACTTTTGCACAGACGACTCGTATGTTTGAATGCGTCGAAGAACCCATCCAATTTTGAAAGGAAAACATTTTCAAGTCCAATCGAGAACCGTAGAGGCTCATTATCATTTTTTCCCTTATCAAAATAAAAACAACACCAATTATTACTTCTCCTCTGGATTTTTGGCGTTTAAAGACACGACGACAAATATTTCCGACACACGCTTTGACAAGATCACAATTCAATCGTAGTCCACTGTCCCGCAGGGACCAATGTCTACCTATTTACAAGTCCTACTGACTCGAATACTCTTTAACTAATCAGAGAAATGAAAATGGAAATAAAAAAACAATTTGCGAAGAGGACTTGAAGACAATTTATTCATAAACTCATTTTCAACTATTGAAAGACTTTCTCCCTCTACCACTAATTAACATTCGTATTACCAAATGTTGGTCCTCTAATCGAATATCTATTGTATGACATATTCTTAAACTACTAAACAAACCATATTGAACGCATTCTACTTAAAAAAACGTAATTCGAAGTCTTCAGGTTTGTCTTAGAATCAAAATCGAACATCCTTATTAGAGTAAAG
The DNA here is from genome assembly GCA_011762715.2 of Neuroterus valhalla. Classification (NCBI taxonomy): domain Eukaryota; kingdom Metazoa; phylum Arthropoda; class Insecta; order Hymenoptera; family Cynipidae; genus Neuroterus; species Neuroterus valhalla. The sequence goes on along the minus strand of WSXT02232010.1, from coordinate 1,887 downwards.
AGAAATCATGAGTCGAAATTTGTGCAAAATATTTACGAACCTTATCACCTTAGGATACAATTATTTTTTAACGTTTCTTAATCGGCGAATAAAAATGTCAAACTTTGAATACAAACGCTGCCTAAAATTCATTCGACCTCCTCTTATCCCAGACTCTCTGGAACTCCTTTTTTGTAACTCTTGATGTCGTATCCGTGACACGTCCTTGGAAATTGATTACGAATAAACTTTATAAACACGCAGAGAGTCGGTGAATTATCGTCGAGGGATTACCACTCTTATGCTCTAATATATACTATTCCCTGTAATACGTTGTAATTTATATTGCTATCCCTTATACCTATGTATAACTTCAATCTGTCGCATACTGAAAATATGAGAAGTAACCCCCTCGAGTATTATTATTGTAGACTTGAAATTATTATGATTTTTTTCGCAAAAACAAAGGCAGTAGATCCTGCCAAAGTTCCTAGGTAATAATGAGGAAAATAGTAATTATAGTCTTTTCTGCCGGTAATTACAATGAATTTTAAAAAGCTTTCGCTTTTGCGCATTTTATTCTCATAAGTTTTACTGCACCTAGAGTGGGCAATTACTCCTTAAAATTTCTGAGCCTTAGAATAGAAAGCTCATTTCATGCATGCTGTGCACTTCATTTCATCACGCATCATTCTGCAGAGAATTACCCGATTTTCTTTTGCATCCCCCACTATTAAAAATTTTAATAATAACAATGTAACACACACTTAATCTCGAGATTCAAATCCAAGACATATTTACAAATATTTTTCCGCACAGGCAAAATATTTGGACACGAGAATGATAATATTTTGCCTACGTAGATTTAAGCGTTGCAAATGATATTGATCTATACAAGGAATAAAAAAGCGTATCTGAATTTCGAAGACTTTTCAGTCAAAATCTTTTTCTCTTCATCGACTCTACTTATCGATACTCCGTTTTGTTTACATCTCAAAAAGCGTTTGCAATCAGCGTTTTGCGGGCCGAGAAAGCGTAAGAATCAGACCTTATTAAACCTATTATTAAGATAAAACGTCGATTTCTCTCGATTTTATGAAGATTTGATTTGTTATTACACGGTAATCGAATCAAGTCTTATTCTGAGATTATCAGGTATATCTCTTTTCTGCTCATTCAATTATTTGTTCTGTTTTTTTTTCGTGTGTATAATCGTTGACAAAAGAATGTCTGCGATGCTACTAAGTAATACTAACCTTATTTCTTATTTGGTTCATCTTACATACTTCGAAAAGAAGAGTTACATATATGTAACATATAGAACCAAGAATGTAAGGCGAAATAAAAATATTTGTGGCGTTCGTGAGTTGCAGATTTCGGTTAATAAAATCTTATTCCTCCTTTTCTTGGAAATCACAAGGACCGAAAAGGTAGGATACCTCTCTAATTTTCAACTACTTCCGCTGCCACATTACAATTTGCCATCGAAAAAAAAGATTAACTAAAGAATGACTCACGAGTACTGAACGCGGATGTAAGTAGTTAAGTATGTAAGAGTTACATTTATTCAGGACTGCACGTTCGCCAAACGCGTTGGGGTGGTAGGCTGAAGATCCATCGTGCGACAAACCCAGCCAGCGATATCCACATTCTCCGATTCCGCTTTCTTAATCCATTCGTGATTCTAAGAAAAAAGAAAAATTAGAGTTTTCATAAATTTGATTTTCGTCTCCAGTAAAAATGTTTCAATTCATGATATTTTTTCTCAGGGGAATCCGAAAATATTGTACAACCACATAAGCTTCAACATTTTCAACAGAAAGTTTAAGGAATATAGGGTAAATGTACCAGTGGTCGGACAAATAGTGTTATTCTCATATTTGAATCATGTCAGGCATTTATTTGTTT
>WSXT02231999.1:0-16192 GCA_011762715.2 Neuroterus valhalla | reverse complement strand
CCAGCGCCGCACGCGGCTTTGGTCAAATCTCACGTCACATTTATTCTACAGGCCTTTATAGGAGTGCCACCCGCCTGCTTATCATAAAATTCAAAATGGTACCACTGGTGCCATCTTTGATCAAATAGTGGAAACAGGATCCGATGGTAATACTCACTTCCCAAATTTCAGAGAACTGAAGATTTGAGATAAAGTTATCAAAAAATATTGGAAACTATTGATATTATCAAAGAAGCTGTATTTTTGAATAATTTTTTAAAGGAATAAACATTTATCTCCAAACAGTGACTCTGAAATGAGATTTTCATATACGAATCTGAAGGTAATGGAATTCAGAATCTCTTTATTTCTTCTCTGTAAAGCAATATAAAAAAACTTGAAATTTGCACATGTTTAAAAAAACATTTTTCAAAAAAGACAACTGAAGTCAAAGGCAAATACAACGGTGCCATTAAAATCCACCAGAGTTCACTGACTCACGCATGCGCAGATGTTATGTGATACTTCCATCATCGATCTCATTTCCGGTGTCCACCATTTTCGGTAGGTCGTCTCTGAACGTGCGTGATTTTGATAAATATTCTTTGGCAACTGTGGAGGATAATTTGTGAAACGTAATATTGTACGTTAATCCTTGTAAATCTGACCCTATATGTGAGAAATTTTCAGCATAGATTAGATTATCTTGCAATTACATAATTCCGTTCCGTGTGCTAATGCGTGGCATTTCAGAAAGCTCTCCAAGTCACACAATGGCGGAGGACTTTGATGTGGAGGCGATGTTGGAGGCTCCATATCGAAAAGGGGTAAGTTATTCGATTTTTATTCTCTATTTTTCTTACTTTGCGTTCTGCGGTAAAAATAAAAATCTTCATCGCAGTTTCTGTAAGATTGAGCGCGGTGTCTGTCGTTTAACGACATTCATCGCGTACTCCATTTTTTCTGATACAAAAGTAGAACGCACATACATAACGTTCGTTACTGCTGTTACATACTGCCTATTGATCAATACCTCCATTTTCTGTACTTATAGATCATACATAACATGTACCCTCGCGCTCGTACGATGTTCCACAGCGAGTTCCTAGAATGCACTTAAATCTGAGGTACTGCGAATGACTCATATAATCATTATCAACATTCTTCCATCCGTGATCAAAATAAAGAATAAGGTTATAAGCGCTAGGTTTTAGATTGCGCTATCATACGTGAGACTCATCGCAGAACATTTTAGAATCTAGTAAACACGTCGATGGTAGTATTTACAATTTTTTTATATTTTCTTTCCAATTGAAATAATATATTTACTCAGAACAGGTAAATAAGGAAACCAAACATTTTGCCTAACGTTGCTAGAATTTGAATTTTTGTCGCTAGACTTTTCTTGCCATATGTTTGTAAATTCTGGTACACTGAAATAAACCACTCAAATTATATCCCGTTACTTTTGTATAATTACGTTATGAATGGACATAAAAGTTCCATATTATATGTGAATTCATCTGAAAATTTACATATTTTACATCAATTTTGTGTACTTGATATAAAGTTTACAGGGATCACAATCTTCCGCCCGCGTTCTCATTTTCCTCTTTTTTCTTCAAATATACGATATTTGATAATATAATATTTGAATCAAGAGGACATTTTTTCTGAAACCAGGAATTGTATGTACCTATTACTTTTTATAATCTATTTAAATTCGAAAAATTAAATTTTTTGTTACAGGTGTTTGGTTGCAATGACTTCAACTCAAAGGCGCAAACACGAAAAAAGTTTTTCTAGATTTTTTGTGATATCACACTATTTATTGATAGAAAAGAACAAAATTTTTGCTTGCGCTGAGGACTGTTTTTTGTGATTCATTTTTTCAATTCATTTGAAATTTGATCAAATTCTTTCTTCTAATGCTTCCTGAATTTTCTTTATTCCTCTCAATTTGTTCAATTTTAATCAATTCAATAGAGTTTTTCTAATTCATCCAAGGTCTTACACTCACCTCGAATTCCTTCTGAATTCCCTTGAAACTTTTTCTTGAATTGTTCTTATTCCACATGCATTTTCATAATTTTTCCTCAATTTTCCTGAACTTACTCTAATTGCATTCAATTCATTCTTTTTTCACTTGAATGTTGTTTACAATTGATATGATATTCATTAATTCAACTAGAATTGTTTGAAATTCTCTCCGAATTGTTATAAATTTATTCGCAATTCGCTAAAATTCATCCGGACTTTGAATAAGTTCTATCGAATTCTCCCAAATCCAAAAATCGTGAAGTCACATTATTAATGCACATTGGTTACTTTTTGGGTTAGGAAATGAGTCAATTTTTTGTTTCATATGGTCAAATTTTCCAACAAATTAGGTTATGGCAGCTCTGAAAACTATTAACCATTTGAAAAATGGAAATTTCCTCTTTTTTCACTGTTCCAGTAAGAGATAAAATTATAGTAGAAAAAGAATGATTGAGGCCATATTATACATAGGCCACGTGACCTAAATGGTAGATTCTTTTTGCAACAACTCACGTCTGCACAGATTGCGATGTCAAGTTGAAATTTTAAGAGAAGCCTTCGAAAACAATGAACTTCGTTCGTGTACAAGAGCATTTGGTTCAAAATTAGGATTTTTTTCAATTTTGAAAGACAAAAAAAAATTATTTTGAACAAAATGGTGTATACAAACGTAGAATGTTTTATTGGGCTTTTCCTCAAATTTCAATTTGATATCCCAGTTGTTGCAAAAAAATCTATAATTTGGATCACGTGATCCATGTATCGAATATCATTGAAAATACCGGAGATGATTTTTTTACTTATCAAAAATCTTGTTAATTTCTATCTATGATTGAAAAAAGATTCTCAGACAAATGCATAACTATATAAAAACGGACTAAGGTATTTGATACTTTATCTGTTCTTTTTTCTCGTAGGAAACTTCAAAACCCAAAAAATCAATACAAAATTTTCTAGTGTTTATTTTACCGATTTCGAACTAGACTTTTGAGGATGTAAATAAAACTAGGAAGCTTCGAAACTATAGTACAGACGAAATTACAAATTTTGTGAAGAAAGATTTGACTATACAATACACTATCATACAATTATTTTGAACATATGGAAAAGTGGTTAGTTAAAGAAAAGAAATTGTCGGATTTTTTCCATTTTGCAGTAAATGGATTTCTAACGGCATAAGCATATCCAATATTTAAAAATAAATCCTTTAATAGCAGAAATCATTGGGACATTATTTGAAAATCTTAGAATTCTTTTTAAAAAATTATTTCTTTTGTCTCACTGAAATAATAACTATTTCATGTTTCCTCTTCGTTTGTGAAAAAATTCCTTTTTTCCCTTCTTCAAGCTTGTTTTGCGCTGTGATCCCTGTTGGTGTTCAGACAGAAAATTACCATATCAAAAGAAAATCTATCTGAAAACATTCTCATTTTACAATACTTTTGTAACCTTAAACTTTCTATTGAATTCGCATAATTTATGACTGGTAGTCTAATATTTGGTGACGCATTACGTACTTTTGTTTGGTTACTTTTAGTGTACAGCAAGTTCTAGGAAAATTAGTGTTTTCTTGATTTGGCAAAAGCTCACAAAAATGATTCTTAAAACAGATTTACTTCTAGTATATCTAAAAAGTCTTCACTCAGAAGAATTTAAAACAATTATTTGCTGGGAGTACTCCATAATAGTTCGAACTTATATTTTAGAATATAAATGAGCTTATGTGTTTCTGGTATACAGACCCTTGTCTCAGAAATTGAGAATAACTTAGATTTTGAATACAGTAGATAGTGTTCATGAATTTAGTTGCATTATGCTTATTTTGGATAATTCAGGCTATTCTTGAAAGGATATATCAATTTTGCAGAAGTAAATTTGCTGATTGGACTCAGTTTGATTATTGTTACAAGCGTAGGATGATAATTTAATACAAAATAATTAGGTATTTCTGAAAATTAAATTAAGAAATAAAGCAAATAGGAACTTATTTGATGCTTTTACACCTCCTAGAATGGAATAATTTCGGAAAAGTTCATCCAGGGTTGCTGCAAGATCTGGAAGAATCAAGAAAAATGTTAATTTGCACCCTTTCAAATTTACGAATCGATACGTATGTATGCTCTTGATAAAAACTGGTATTAGTGTGATCCTATTTTCTTAAAGTTTTAAATTAAATTGATGATATATATTTTTTTGGTAGATTAGTCTGCGACCACTAAACTGAATAGAATTCACTATTTTTTGAAGAGCGAACCTGGAAAAGTCGCGGAATTTTAAAAGCGGATTTTCGTAGCATCCCTGAGATTCTCATACAGGTTGTTGGTCAATTTCTAGTCAAATATTCCACATCTCTAATTTGCATCGCTTACCCATTGCTTGGTGTAAAAGGATTAAAAATGTTTCATAACAAAGCGATGAGTCGAAAGAAATAGTTAGTAGTGATGAGATATATTCGGATTGATAGTAGGTGAGAAAAATAGAGTGTAGTTTTGAAGTTGAGAGAATCAGAAGCTATAAATGTGTCCATCCAAGGATTAGGTTAGTCGTTAGGTTTAGGGCCATCTCGTGTTACTTTGAAAACGTTCTGTCTTTGACGAGGGCTCTCTTTTGCAGAAGAAAAAGGATGTGTGGTTGGCCATTGGTAGTTTAAGACCAAGGCATGCTCAACCCAAGATTGCAATGCTTTCCTAAAACCCGATAAAAGATTGGTAAGTTTGGGCCAGGTGTATGCGACCTGTCGCCGCGGCACTAAGCTCAGTCGTCTCCCTGACCCGAAAGTAACGATCTAGCTGAATCGAATTTGTGCTGTCAACAATGAACCTGCAGTAGTCTTTGATGAGAGTGCATTGCCGCATATTTGTCATCAAATATACTCTTTTATTATTGTACTCCCTTGAACCTCAAATAGTAAATTCCTGAACTATGTAGTTGTTACAAGATAACTAACTTTGACTGATTTGCTTTTTGTCCCCTTGTTCGCGCGTCCCTGCCACCTCGGCTGTCTGGCATGGCATTCAACTGTTTGCTGTTCGTAGGAGCAGGAATCATCCAAAGACAAATCATCCAGGGAGAATGGAACCAGCCGCAAAACATCTGGGTTAGTATATATTATTTTACCATTATTATCTAATACCATCATTTTATAGTCATCTTGATCAGTTCTCACAAAAGATTCCGTGTTTATATGAGAAAACCAGAAATCTATCATATCATTGGGGGTATGCCACGCCAGCCATTTGAGTCTGGAGGAAGTAAGTTTTCAACTGGATCCAGCGAAAAAATGCGAAACTCTGGCGCTGTTCGTCGAAATTCTGAAAATCGCTACGTCTACGGAAATAGTTTAACAAAACTTCTAGAAGTTCTACTCTTTTTTTTCGGTTTTTCTCCGTTGTCCAAACTAAGAATATCTGCAGGTGTGCCCCTCTGCTACTTGCATTATATCAGTCCCTGATACCGCAGTCAAATAATTTTTCCTTTATCCCTTTGCCGAAAGTGCTCGTTTTCTGATTCAATATCGAATCATAAAACCACGCTTTCGTGCACTGCTTGAAATACGCATACACCCCCTGGCGGCATATTTGCGAACGTGAGCGGTAGGGCAGAAAACGTAGACCGGCACAGCAGAAAGTCCGTATCCTACTTGAGTTTGTATGTTACTCGTACATAGCCTCTCTACGATGACTGGCTGTTATAGTGTGATTCTTTCTTGATTAGTCAAAGTGACTTCAGAAATGACGATTGTACTACCGACTGCCGGCACGACTGAAACAGCTGATTGGAGTTAGCAGACCGGAATCAAAGATATTTATGGAAGATTTTCATTAATTTCGGGCTTTCCACACAATTCAAACTCGCACTTTTGGCAAGAGACAAATAAAAATAGTATACGCGACCCGGGTAGAAGATAGGAGTCGCTGTACTGCGTTACATAAGGCCCTCGGCTGCGCCTCGGGCTTATGTACACGCCGTGGCAAACTTCTATTTTCTGCCCTTGTCGCTGAGTATATACTATTAATGCAGTTCCGAAATGCCACGTATATGTGTGACATTTGGGTGTGAAAATGAAGGAGCACTTCATTTCCCGGATAACAAATATCAGGAAACTGCGGATCATGCCATGCGAAAGTGCACAAGGCATGTGTCTACTGTCGGTGCTGCTTTCTGCACCCAGCTTGCCAAATCGCTGTCCCCGCAGGATCTCATTTTCATTAATGCAAGTACCCCTCTCTTGGGTAGAACACAAATGCGCCAAGAAATACCCAAAGTCACATGGGGAGTTTCTCCCTGTGAACACTTTTGCCAGAAAAAAATTTGCGAATTACCTTATTTTTTTCGCGTATTCAGTCATACCTTCATTTTAAAAAGAGTTTTAACTTGTGCTTCCGTTGTAGGTCGGTATAGGTATCCAATCTGAATTGATGATAGGGTAAGTGTACCGGTCACCGGACACGTACCAGTGGTCGTACAATCTTATTTATTTCGTCGTAGAAATAGTTCAGGAAACCATAATCATTGAAAGAAAATAGATGTTTGAAATTTGCATAGTTTCTTGTATCCCGAAAGACAAATAAAAACCAGGTGTACAATCTTTCGTTCCACTGTATTGAACATATTACAAAAGCTGGTCACCATTGATCGCCATTTTGGGATCGTGCGCTAGTTTTGTATCAGGAAACAGCGTGTTCTTGTATTTTCATTTGAGATGTATTTGAATTAGGATATAACTTGATTGGTTGCACTTATCAAATTGTCGAGTCTTAAAAATTTCGAAATTCTTTGTAATTCAAATTTGTATACCATGTATGCAAGGATTTTAAATCTGTCCGAACGGATAGTCCAAAACATATGTGGACACCTGGTATGTTCTTATTCAGAGGTGTCCGACGCGTGAGCAACGGTGTAAATAACTGTCACTCGTCAATCCCCTCTCTTACCACCTTGAATGCGTTCATGCGGTGAGCGCGATGTGGAAAGGGGAAACGAGAAGAGAATTCTTGAAGGAGCGCTTGGAGAAGGGGAAGAAAGGAGAAGCGCGCAAGCCTTGCGTTGGACCCCCCTGTTCTTATTAATTACACTTAGTTATTAAAGTGATATAAAAAAGATTTTTTATTATTATTCAAGCACAGTAAAATTTATTTTTTGAAACAGCTGAATGTTCGCTAGTGCGGTATTACGCATAAAAAGTTTCGATATATTCTAACCTTTCTAACATCAGATACATGTTATTATAGTCGAATATTTTTTTTTGTAGAAAGTGTTAACGTTTTATTTCTTGTACGAGGTTTCAATTTGCACAAGCATAATATCCAAAGTTTTCGCGGCAATAAATTTGGTTAGAAATAAATAATAATACGCACACACTTTATTGATCAATTCAAGCTGAATTACCCTTAGATCAAATACCTTATTAATTGTTTCTTATTTTTCATATTTTATTTCTCATCCGTGAACACGTTGAACTTTCGAGAAACTGATTTTGTAGTCAAAAACATTTTATTACAATTCAAACGTACGCATGGAATAAAATTAACCTAAAAATGGGGTGTCTATTAGAGAATGAGGAATTGGGAAATAATCAGTAAATAAAATAATGATTGCCTACAATAATTCAAAGATGAGAATAACATTATTTTTCCGACCATTTTCACATATACCCTAGATGTGCATAAAGGAAATACAAATACCGAAATTTTTTGTTCATGAATTGGACAAAAGGCGATGAGCGACGGAGTTTGGAAATTTCCCCGCTGAGTCAAATTGGGAACTATAATCATAATAATCGTGTCACACCCCTGGTATCAACCCATTCGAATAATCTTGGAAATATTTCCACTCTGTGACGTCAAGATGAACATGATTAAATAATACTGTAAATAAAATTAACAGTGAAAAAGGACACTCGGAAGCGAGCCCAGAACCTTCCGTTTACCGGAAGACTGTGCTCTAGAAAAGTGTTCCTTTTTCAACAGTCAATCTTATGTAATGTTATGATACTCCACGATTTGTGATACCGTGATACACATTTTATTTAGATCTTGTTTCCGGGAAATAGTTTTTATTTATATCAGCGTGTTAAGTTGTTGGAACAGATGGCAGAAAATTGGAGTGAAAGCACCCTTCACTGGGCACGGTGTGGCTGTGCCTAGTTTGAATAAAATTTCTAGGTGGAAAGAATTTTTTTAAATGTTGATGTTGATACGGCATCCCACGAACATTTTAAGATGAAAATAATAGGTTGGTTACCTCTTTGAATAGGAATATATGGTGCTTATTGATTATATACCATATAATCTTATGAAAATTTCCTTATTAATCGGTATGCAAGTGAAATGATATACTTTCATGAAATCGTGAAGGTCTTGGGATTTTGTGAAAAAATTCAAGCAATTTTTTCAGTCGCACCTATTCAGATTTCAGTACTCCGAAGGAAATTTCTTATTTCCGAATTCTTAGGAATTTATTCTTTTTCAATGAAAATGAACAAAAAATAATTTTGAAAAAAAAAAACCCAGCAAAAAATCTGGATGGAGGGGTTGATCACTGTAGACGTCTTGTATACGAGTCTTTGTTGTATGTTTGAAATATTAGGGTAATATTCTCGAATCTCTGTTCAATATCTTAAAATCTGGCGTGAACCTAAAAGTCGAGTGGTCATCCCCTCTATATGAGTATAATAATTCTAGACTTTTCAGATATCTTTTATCAATATTAATGCGAATTGTTTGGAATTCAATCATTGTTAAAAACTTCTTTGCATTTGCATTAAGAAATTGTTTGTAAATTAGTATGCGATCGGTCTTTTATGTAAGACTGTATTGTCTTCAGAAAAACAGACCCGGAATTTTTGAAAAAGTAGTCTTGGGAAACGTGGAAAAGTCATGGAATTTTGTAAAAGTGACTGCAATTTTCGTAAAAATATATTTTTAAAGTCTTGACCAATTTTTGATTCTCAAATTCATACGAAGTGATTTTTTCACTAATAAAATTTATGTGATTGAGGGGTTGGCCATACAATTCTCTTTCATCTTTTGAAGTCTTCGTTAAATAATTAGAATATGAGTAAAATATTTTTTAATCTATTAAAATTTTTGAAATATTTGCTCCTAATTTTCGGGCCTTTCAATTGCAATATAATAACTTTCTTCTCACACAGAACGATTGAGTATTGAGGCATTAGAGATAAAGGCGCTGGGATTTTTCCTAAGATTCAAATGGCCACCTTGCCAAAGATCCGTTCCAAAGTATCACTTTGAAGTTGAAAAATAACTTTACAATTCAAACAATACGTAGGGTGTCAATCTCTGCTCACATTTAAACAGAAAATCACCTTATTTCTGAAATACCATTTCTCCTATTTTTTTTAGGAAGAGCAAACATCGCTCCAGAACCCGTTCACGATCCCGGGATCGTCGGGACAAGGACAGAAAGGATCGTGACAGAGGGGATCGAGACCGGGACAGGGATCGCGGTGATAGAGAAAGAGATCGTGGCGATAGGAGCAAAGACAGGGAGAGAGAACGCGATCGCGATCGTGACCGTGGTAGTTCCCGTGCTGGTTCCCGTGGTGGTTCCCGTGGTGGTGACCGTGACCGCGATCGAAAACGCAGATCTCGATCTCGGGACAGGCGAGACCGTGACAGAGGCGAGAAAGAAGACAAAGATAAAGATCGAGGAGACCGACGGGACAGAGATCGGGATCGAGACAGAAGAAGGAAGAGGTCCCTTACACCAATCACTCTTCCCAGAGCTCGTCCACCATTTGGAAAGGGTGTCAGTCCATTAGGAATGTAAGTATATCCAAATATTAATTATTGGAAGAATAGTATATTGTATATCAAGGGCGTAGAATACCTCAGGTTGGGCCAAGGTTGTGCAGTTACGCGTAACTCGAGGTTTTTCCACGTAAAATACATTATTTTTTCATTTTATTTCTCGCTTCCTTTAAAAAAATCTTTTTTTGGAATGGGATTGTCATAAAAGCTTCAGAAATTTTTTCAATTACCTTTGAAAAAAAATCTGGAGGGAAACAATTAATTTAGAAGTGAATCCTGTAGGGTTGCTACAAAACATGAAGGATCGACACAATTCATAGAATTTTATATTTCTGAATTAACCATTTTCTCCTATCATTATTACTTCAATAAACTTTTTGAACGATAGTAAAAATGCATATAAATAATGTTGAGTCGTAGCTAAATGTCTATTGAGAAGGGAAACCATCAAAATTATTGTAAAAAGATTTTATGCTATATGCAGGTTGAGAAACGAGAGTATCTTTTCAATAAATACTGTCGTTGTTTATAATACACCGTGCAAGATAAAGATTCAAGAACTCTGAACCATTAGACGGTTTGAGTCATAAAACCGTTTTTACTGATATGTGTTCTACATTACCACCACCTTTTCAAGGTTTTCCTTCTCAATTACCATCGAGTCAAATTTATAATTCATGTTTTTCTACGGAAAAACTATGTTTTGTTGCAGATTTTCATATTTTTGCTGATAAAATTCTTATTCTTCTTGCAGAATCATAAAACTTTATAATAATTTATAAAAAATCCTCAATTTTTCATACTGTTCAATTTTCTATGCCGAACCTTCACAAATGTTCCATTTTTCACAATCTTCTGTAAAGGCGACGTATTTATAGAATACTGAAGTTTGTCTAAACATTTTTCCATCAGTCTTCGCATCAAATAATAAATACAAGAAGATGTATAATTAAATTGACTAGATTTTTCTTTAAATCGACCCGGAAAGATTGGAAAAGTCATAGAATAATATTTTTAAATCAGACTCTTTAGCAGCCCTGATAATTTAGGATTAGATAATATATGATGAAATTAGGATAGCATGCCAAGTTATTAATGTAATTTTTACATTTTTTTTTCTTGAAATGAAATGGATTTGGTAGTAATCAATTTCATTTGTGCAAATATAATTTGCAAATCCATAGGACTTTAAACTAGAAAGAAGAAGAATATTACACGTTTTATTATTTTATGTATGTATCTGATTTTCTTTGTTAAAAAAATGGCAAATTGTAGTTCATTATCTGCAAGTTCTACTTCATATTCTCAAGAAGAACATTTTCCATAATTTCATGCGACTTCACTTATTGTAGCCTATCCGAGGTCTGCGCGATTTTTGATATTCATATCCTAAAGTTTATTCTTTTAAAAACTGCATGCTCTATTTTTTTTTACTGTTAATAAAAATAACATGCTACAATGGGTACTATTTTTTATCTCTAGTGAGTCCGAGCCCTGAACTTTGTTTAGGAATGAATCTCGCATAATTTGACTAGACTCGATCAAAATAGACGTCACTTTTGTATCGGGGGATATGTTTATGCAAGAGAAAACATGGTATGGATTTACTGTTTTTCAATCAACGTTTGTGCTAGACAATATATCCTTACCAAACAAATTTGAATCCAGACAGTACATTTGATCTTTTTGATTTAACGTGTTCTGAATTCAAATAAATTGTTCACATTACAGAAGAAATGATGAGTTAACTCCAGAAGAACGTGATGCACGAACTGTCTTCTGTATGCAGCTTAGTCAGCGAATTCGAGCACGTGATTTGGAAGAGTTCTTCTCCAGTGTTGGGAAGGTTCAAGATGTCAGATTGATTACATGCAACAAAACGAGACGTTTCAAAGGCATCTCTTATGTTGAATTCAAAGATCCCGAAAGTGTCACGCTCGTGAGTATTTATGAAACAAATTAAAAACTAATTTAAAAGAAGTCTCCTTAGGTAGAAGTTTGACTTCTCATTATTTTTTTGCAGGCACTTGGTTTATCGGGGCAGAAACTGCTCGGTATTCCAATTGTGGTACAACACACACAAGCGGAAAAGAATCGCATGGGCAACTCAATGCCCAACCTAATGCCGAAAGGTCAAACAGGTCCTATGCGATTGTACGTTGGTTCTCTGCACTTTAACATCACAGAAGACATGCTGCGAGGAATTTTTGAACCTTTTGGAAAGATCGACAACATACAGCTTATCATGGACCCCGAAACTGGAAGGAGTAAAGGCTATGGTTTCCTAACTGTAAGTATTTAAGGGTACAGTTTTTGTGCACCAAGGTGGCGAAGTAGTAGTCGAGGGGCTTGGTTAATCAGAAGTCGGGTCGATGCGTTTATGTTGGAGAAGATAAGGAAACAGTTGAAGAAAAGGTAAGCAGCCAAGAATCAGGAGGGCGTCAAGGTACGGCGTACTGGTCTTACACCCCATTTCTCTGAAGTAATGCGATAAGCGGTTCCGGGGAAATGGGTTGGCAGGGAAAAGGAGTTGAAGGTTTAGTGGGTAGGTGCCGCTCGGCAAGTCCCACACTCACTTCCGCCTCTTGTGGACTATGCGCCCGTGATTGCACTTCACGTCTATTTACGCGAAGTGCGTATATCGAGCGCGTGGTACCCAAGGCGCGAATGTGGTTAGTGCATGAGCATTTTTCCGTTTTTTACTCCTTAAAAAAAAACAGAAGTCAGGTAGTCGATTAGCACACAAGGCCCGACTTTCGAAGTTTTCGTGAGTTTAGTTGCAAAATATCAGACAACAATAAACAGGGAAGATTTTACTCGTTTCGCTTGCAGAAACATTTTCTTCCTTGAGATATTGCACGGAAGAGAAAAGTGAAAGGTTCTTCAATTTTATGTTACCCGGGAAAGGCCTTTTAATTTATTGAATATGATTTCACAATTCAAAATTAATTCCTAATATGCATGAGTGAATAGGTAAACTAAGAAAAAGTTTGAAATCAATTTTTCTACATTTTATTGCCCTAAAAGTTAATTTGAAGAATTGGGCATTTTGGAGGATAGTTAGGACTACATTATAGTACCTTTTATTCATTGAATATGATTTTACGATTCATATTAATTTTCGATTAACTCTTAAACTGGGAGTAAAATTTTCCTGTGGAATATTTCCCTACAGAAAATTATTTAGAAATTTAAAAATGTAATATTAAAATTAGGAAGCGAAGAAATACACATTTAATATCTGAAATTCTTAGTTTTTCGTCTTACATTTCTAAATCATCGAATTTCACTTATAAATGTGAGATAATTTACTTTTACAGGCTCGAATTCAAGAATTTCAATCTTGAAAATCTCTAATTTTTCAATGTTCAAATTCAGAACGCTCCCAATGTGAAAATATGCGTTTCCAATGTTTTATTAAGTCTGGTAGCGAGTCGCTATTAATTTTTTTTCCTATTGCTAGCTTTCTCTTTTGGACATAGCTCAATTTGAAGTAAATTCTAACGTAATTGTTAATGTAAAATTTAATTTTCTCTGAGGTTAATATTTTAGAAATCAAGATCTTGAAAATTACAAGAAGAAATTTCATTTGTAACAAAAAATGCTATCATTTTAGCTCGAAACTTGATACATAAGATCCTTTCTAATCTATCGTGTCTGAAACTCAACAATTGTTGTTAGAACTTTTTTATAGATTCATTTCTTTTCTGCAAATTCAATAATTTGAAAGTCAAGTTGTAAAAATTGTTATGGTTTCCACTTTAAAAGTCTAATATTCCAGTAATTTCACGTTCTTCGAAGCCTTCAATGTGTAAAAGAGTTGAATTTTCGAAAATTTGAGAGTAGAGGCTTTAAGATATCGCAAATTTATTCAAAATTTCGAGCCTTTCTGAATGTTCAATAATTTTAGGTTATAAAATTCGAAACTGCTTGGTTCTCAATTGAAATTAATGATGATTGCATAATATTGGGAGTAAGAGTATTTTTAAACGATGAAAATCACAAAATTCTAGATTAGAATTTTTATTATTCAACAATCATAAATTAGGAGCATTTCAAATAGGAAAACGTGAATTTTAACGTTATTTTATAATTTTTATTAAGTAATAGTTGCTCAATTCTCAATTGAAGATGCCAAAAATTCGAATAATTTCACTTTGATATTTGATAAATGACGCAATTTTCTACTAACTGTAAATAAAAATCCATAAGAATGAATTAAATTCATATTTGTGCACTAAAAACCTTTTCAAAATTGAAATTGTTGAAAATTCTACGTTTCCCAACTGGAAATCCTAATCAGTTTATTAATTAAATTGAAAGCGTAGAAATTGAAAGCTTTCAAAGTTATACGCGATTAAGGGAATTCCAAATCAAAAGTCATAACATTTGAACAGCTTTCAGTGTTTGAATGTCAAATATTCAATTGGAATGTTTTTTGTTTTTTGAAGAACTTGAGATAATCATAGGTATAATAATAAAAATGGTTATACCGACAAAAGTGATTATTTTTGGAATTGAATCATCCTTAAACTTTTTAAATGTTCGAATATTACATTTTTCGAATATTTTTCTTATTGCATTTCACGTTAAATATAGTGCCACTTGCGGAAAGCGCCGCGGTGGGGTGAAACTTCTCAATACAAATTCATAGCTAAATCGGGCAGCCATCTTGTTTTTAACCGGATAAGGCCGAGATAAGAAACATGCTGTTATTGAGGAGGACGGCCTTTAATGCTTGTAGTACCAAATAATGAGAATGTTTGCAAAAACTGGGGAAAAAATATTCTAGGAATAAGCCGACGCTAATATTTAAAGTAGATATGTACCGAGAGCTTAAAAATTTGTATTATCCTTTCGGAAGATTTAAACAGAAATGACAGAGGTCAAGTGTCAAATATGTGAACAAGCCATATACCCACCCATTGTTCCGCTCTAATCTCATTGGTCGAGGTGTCCAACTAGAGGAACAGATGCCCTCCAAAATGCGAGTCACCCTCATTACTGTAGATTCCGGACCTGTTTATAGGATCTGGATTTGCAAGGAAGAGGCGCAGGCGAGTTCTCTTGTAAGCACATGAGACTTCGCCTCCTCGGTACACACGTTACTTTATGTAATAAAAGTATGGTTTTCCGTTGTTTTTTTCCATAAACTTACGTCTTACATTTGAGGTTATTTTATATTCAATTTAAAATTCAATTCAGAGTTATACAGGCATATGCCCTCTGATATTCACATTTTCCGCGTTTCCAGAGCGCCTTTCTGATTTCATGGGCAGTTCGTGTTAATTTCTCAAGTCTTCACAGTCAAAAACTGCGATATCCATAAATTAAAGGTCTTTTTTTTTGTATCTGACTTTATATTGAATCATCCTGATGCTTTTTTTGTAAAAAATGTGAACAGTTTTATTAATGGGACAAATACCGCGCAGAACAGTCGTAAAAACTGCCGAAAGAGCGAGGAAACCATGCTCGTGTTACATGAAGTTTATTACATTCTTAAAGTGAAAACAAAATTAATCAGGCATAGAAAACCTTTGTTTTACAGTTCAGGAACGCGGACGATGCTAAAAAAGCATTGGAACAACTTAATGGTTTTGAACTCGCCGGCAGACCGATGAAAGTCGGCAACGTTACTGAACGAACAGATTTAATGCAGGGACCTTCACTTCTTGACACCGACGAGTTGGACAGGAGTGGCATTGATCTCGGTGCTACTGGAAGATTGCAGTTGATGTTCAAACTGGCGGAAGGAACGGGTCTCGAAATTCCACAAGCAGCGACAAACGCTTTAAATATGAATTCCGCACTGACACAACCGCAACCACCACCGCCACAAGCTGCGCCACCAATCGCTACGCAGTGCTTCATGCTTTCCAACATGTTCGACCCACAAAAGTATGCTTCTTTTAATTACATTCTTATCCAACATCCTCTGAAAACGCAACTTTGCATGCATGTGAAGCAGTCGCAATGAGGTCGATTTGTGTCCGGTGCACATGCACCTTCACGAGCGGGCTCACAAGGATTTTACGCCCGCTCAACTGGGCGTTAACCCTTAACTGAAATTCAGAGGTTGAAATAGATCGAAGCAAATTAAGCGCCATCTCAAGTCCAAAAGACTAACATTTTAGTTGGCATCACTGCATCATATTTTAAACCAATTTTTACGTTATGTAATATCATCTCACTTGGGGAATTGCATATCCTAGCGTGAACATATAATTGGTTTTGACTTATAAAATCTAAAGGGGCATTTTATTTAAACAGGGTGGCGACTCGACCGGGAAACCGGGAATCTTATTGACCGGGGAATGATTCGACTCAACCACGAAGGAACATAAGGAGACTTATCTAATGTATTTGATACTGTCGGACTTTCCCGGAATAGATCGTGCAGT
>WSXT02231998.1:2495-31309 GCA_011762715.2 Neuroterus valhalla | reverse complement strand
TAGTGAATAATCGTCAATTTCGTTCATTTTTTTCGGGCGTATAATGTCTAAATTCCACGCGATTGTGGGACAAAATTGATTTTTTGGTATGAAATTATATTTTTCTCGTTGGCAAGTTTTTCTTTACGGATAACAATCCAAGTTAAACAGTTGAATATGTTTCATATCAGTCGAAAATTCTTCTAGTTGACAACTCTTATGTTTGGTTCAAAATTAATTTTTAAGCCAAAAATGTTACTTTTCTATTTTTGGTTGAAAATCATAATTTCTACAGTTCGAAATTCAACCATTTCGTTGAAAAATGACCAAGTTCGCAACTCTCTACCTTGAGGCTCTCTAACGTAAGCCAACAAGGTTTGCAAACGGGCTACTGAGTGTAGTGGCGCATATGTTGAGTGCTTCAGGATTTAAAAATCAAAACAAACCACGGTCGTCTAACCCACGGTCTAACCCAAGTGAACCAAAAATGTCTAAAGACGAAGTTTCAGCCAAATTCACACAATAATAAAAAGACCTTCAAAATGCCCAGTTGTTCTGTGCCGAATTGTGAGACAAGTAAGTCAAGATTCGAAGGCAAAAGATCAACTTTTAAAGTGCCGAGTGATATTTTCGTACAAAAAGAATGGGAATCGTGTGTCCCCGGCGTGAACTTTTTTCGTTCAAAGGCGCGGGTTTGTGAAAATCATTTTTCGGAGGAAGATATCCGAGAAAACGTAAAACTTGATTGAGAAGGGCGAATTATTTTCCGTGCTCCATTACAATACCCTCGCTTGCAAAATGGTGCCAAACCGACAAAATTCTCCAATCCTGAGAAATTGCCAACAAGTGTTTTGAAGCAATTGATTTGTGATTCTGCTCACCGAAAATGATTCATTACTTAAATAAATTGTTTACGACAATATTTATCTGTAGTGAATTTTCTTTCATAAGTAGAGATATTTTCCAGCGCAACTCGTTGCATTTTAATATTTTTAGAAATTAGTTTCATGAATATAATTGTGAATAATATAATTTTCAGCTTTATTTTGGTTTTATTGTTTTCAATAATTCATCCATATTCTTCCGAATACCAATTATATCTAGAACAAATTAATTTCTTGAGATTTAAATTTTGAATTGAACCGCCACTTTCAGCACTCTACTATTACGCCATCACTGGAAGTGGCGATTTTCTGAATGAACCGGAAGCTTCAATAAAGGAAAATCCCCCACCACGATAGCCCCCGGACCTGTGATAATTATCATTTTAGTTGGAATTTCCTTTATAGCAAATAGATTTTTTTAATTGCAAGTTTAACTGTTCCAGCTTTTGTGAAAAAAAAGATATTTTTTCATGGGAAATTTGAGTATTTTTTCAAAATTGATTTATTTTGCAATTCTCGATCTGTTTTGTTAAAGGATGTTCAGAATGAAGGTCACAAATTGAAATAAATGTTTGCGTTTTGCGATAAATATGAATATGTTACGTTTAGTTGACCGGGAAAATTGAAAAGCTTGACCGGGGAATGACCGGGAATTTGAAATCGTCCGCCAAATCGCCACCCTGCTATTGAAAACGAAATTTATTCTGAGCTTAGAAGAGAAAAATGGTGATAAGTACTAATCCCCTTTAATATATTTTCTAGACAGCTCTTCTCTAATTTCCGCAGCTTGGATTCATAATTAGATTCTCGTGGAAGCTGGAAGAGAAGGTTAACGAATTTCTATTTCCTAAGACGTGGAAATGGGGATCCGTGTGAACGCGACGATTCTTTCGGAAAAGCGGAGGTCGAAGGACAGAAAAGAGAGAAAGTTTGAGGAAAAAATGGCAACAGAGAAATGTTGGAGGAAATGAGAGAAAGATAGAGAAAAAAAGGTAGAAAGAGTAAAAGCGTACTCGTGTCGCACGTACGCTCGTCTGACGGGGACGTGCTTGGAATCGCAACTCGAGAACCGGAGCCTGGTACCAACCCCCTGAGTTCCAACCCCTGAACCTCCTGGATCCCCGGAACCCGCCACCACCTCCACAATACCCTCGACATCCCTCTCGGCCTCATTGCGAAGACCAAACACATGCTCCCTATCTATCATCAAGATGTATTAGCGTCCAACATTTGCTGTCTGAACTCGTCGTTGTCGTCCTGCATTATGCACGAGGCCCTTTCCTACCGCGATATCCTGATCCACATGCTCGCGAAGCCTCACTTGTTTTACATCTTCACCAACAGACCTAGGCTTTCTAGATTCAGATTTTGGATTTTTAATTTCGAAAATCAGGGTTGCTGTTCGGCCAATTTAGGAATTTGGGACAAACTGAAGTTGAAATTCGGAGAAATTTGTTTAGCTCTTGTCACTAAAAGTGCTTAAGATGAATTTAGAAGCGAACCCCTTTTCGGATTAACATTATTGATTTATGACGAATTTTTGATACAATATACAAAACAATGTTTAGATAAGGCAGATCCTAAACTGTTCTTCCTCATTTGGACCGTTTCAATTTTTCAATGAGTATCTCAGAAATGAGTGACTTAGAGAATTTATCGCAAAGAAAACATCCACCGTGGGCAAAGAGGCGCTGCTGTATCAAATCAATTATGGCTGCCTATGGGATTCGGCATGCATATGATTAGCATTAGTCTTAACACGTTTATTCAAGTAAAGTATAATTCAAATGTGATAAAAATGTTGCTACTCTCTCTAAAAACATTGTGTGAGTATGCTGTTGCAACACCGTCTCTCAGAAACATGATCGAAGGTGAAAGAGCGATAATTTGTGATAACAATAACAATTTTTGCAAAGCTGGAACAAGCCATAGATTTTATTCAGTGATCATGATAGTAATTCTAATCAATAATCATGTAACAACTGTATAAAAAACAAACCAGGAAATACATGATCAGCAACGCTGAAATGCAGAGAGCAAACTAATATTCATTGATCAGTATCTTGAATCTTGAGTCGTTTTAACAATTCGGAACGTTTATCAACAACAATGCTTTCTCCAACAAGATTTTTCACTGTAACAGTACCACTGACAAATTTTGGTACTTTATGGAAACTAAAATTAGTGCTGATATTTCTTTTTGGAGTCACAATTGATAACACATTACACATTGCCTTTGCGAGTATCGTTTACCTTTCTATGATTCCAAGAGAATTCCATTTTTAAGATTTTATGTTACTTTACAAACTTCTCATGTACACTCTAAATCCCTTGGACCGGAAACCTGGTCCAAGCAGCGGTCGAAATAAAATCCGGTCCATTGCACTGCAATTTTTCGTCCAAGCCAAGGATCTCCCTGGTCCAGACTAGGACCATAACTGATGTCGGTTCAATCTTGAACTGACGTGATCACAATCGAGCTTGGAGGTTATGTTCTACTCTTATCTTCACGATGTGAAGTACAAAATAATATCTTCATACACTTACATTATGTTTTCATGTAATAAAAAGTCAAAACTCGCACGCCTCGCTTATGATTTCTGTAGGTATTGTAACCTATTCACTGGCAACGTTCCACGTCAGCTGCGCGCGACGTAAGCAGGCAAGAGCAGCCTGCGCCTGCGCTCCGCACCGGCGCACAGTGGTCTGGAGGTTCCGAAAAGTTGGCCATAAATCGAATTTTCAACAGAAAAGCGCGAAAATCGATATCCTATAGTTTTTGAAGTCAAGGAGTTCAAATATGTAATCAAAATTTCAAAAAACAAAATGGCCGATCCAAAATTGCCGACCGATTTTCGAAAAAGTGCCATGATGCTCGCGAAAATTTGCAATCGGGGGTTTTCGAAGTCAAGGGATTCAAATGCAAGGTTGAATGACACAACAAAAATTTTGATTTTTTTTCATTATTTTTTATACGATAAAAATCGGGATTTTCGATTTTTTGAGAAAATTCAAAAAGTTGTATTCACGATCTTGTAGGACTCCCAAAAAGAAACATTTTTTCTCCCTGACTTTCTTTTCAATCTTGCGTTATTTGGCTTGAAATTCTCATTTTCTTTTATATCTTTGGATTTCTAAAATGCCACAACTCTCACAATTTTGTTTTTATCAAAGAAAAATCATGAGGATAAATTGTTTCACTTTTTACGTACTACAAGAAACTGTACTTGCGATGTTGGAGTCTTGGAAAAATAGTCCAACATAATTTTCAAAATGTTCCACCTCTTTTATTTTTTATCCAAAAGAGCTGGTTATCGAACTCGACTTGTCTTTTTGGACCCTAAAAATGGGTGCAAAAGTACGATCGAATATGATCATTCTTTCGAAAGTTATCGAGTTCACAGATTATTTTCCATTATTTTTTGTGCGATCAAAATTGGAATTTCCGGTTTTTTGAGAAAATTCAAAAAGTTGTATTGATTTAATTTGGCTAAAATTCTCATTTTCTTCTATATTTTTGAATTTTGAAAATACCAAAACTTCGAAAATTTTGTTTTTATCGAAAAAAATGATAAGGATAAAAGAAGCTGGTTACGAACTTGAATTGTCTTTTTGGTCCCTCAAAATGTGTGCTAAAGGGCAATCCAATCCGATTAGTCTTTCAAAAGTTATGAATTATGAAGACGAGAACGACGACAACGACGACAACGACAACAACGACGACAACGACAACGACGACAACGACAACGACGACAGGCAGACAGACACCGAGGTGGACACTACTTTTTTGGAATCAGGAGGTCCCAAAACGTGGAGATTCTATAAATCCCGTGCGACAAATGCCTACCTGACCCAATGATGAGCGCGCGAGCGCTCACGAAAAAACCGATTGTGACGGATGGTGCAAACATGTGCAGCTAAATTTTAAAAATTCTTGACCAATTGGCCTTCAGTTAGATAATCCAATTTGAATCTTGAGCGAACCGCGTTAAACCACTACTATATGAATGGGTTTTTGCAACGATAGAGGTTTTTTTTGTGTGTTACTTAAAAATATCCTGATAGCCCACAAAACGATCGACACGCATTAAAAACTCATTATACATACCTTAAACAGCCGTCCCCATAACAAAACTAGAAATTCAGCTTTTTTATGTAACGTTATACCACTTAAAACTGAGCGCGAACTTTGACGTTGCGGATCACTCTCAACGCAAACATCTTAATAGCTGACTGCAGCGTTCCCTGCAGTCGTATAGGTAACTAAGCGCGCTTTCCTTTTGCCATTTGATGTATAAATATGTCAATAATGAATTAGTGTACTCGAAAGCGCGAAAAACAAGTTCGATTTTCGATTTATGGCCAACTTCTTGGGTCCTCTAGACCACTGTGCGGCGGGCAGCGCTTATCTCTTCTTGGACCGAATTTCAGTTCCGTTTGGACTACTCGCGAACATCAGTCCAATAAGACCAGAAAGTCTGTCCATTGAACCAAAATCGCAGGTTTGGTCATTGCTTGGACCAGAATTCCGGTCCAAGGGATTCAGAGTGTACTTCTAACTGATTAATCTGACATGTAATTAATTATTATCGCCTTCTTTGAGTGCAACACGCATGTGAACAATGCTACGTGTATCCCACTGGCAGCCATGTTGGTTAGTTCTCTAGATGGCCATCAGGTCTCGCATTGCAACTTCAAATTCCCAAAACATTAACAGAAGCTTTAGACGAAACAGTGCAACTGTTAAGATGAAAAGCAAAAAATGTTAAAAATTGAACAATTTGTAAACTGATCTTCTTAAAATTCAACATTTTTAGATTCGAATTGCAATCGTTCAAAACTATGCAATTTCAAAATTAATTTGGATGAAGATTGAAATTTAGGGCATGAAAACTGTCTAGTTTGCAATTTAAATTGTTTATCATCATGAAATTTGCAAACTGCCCTAATGGTTTCGTAATTTAACGAAGAACAAAAATGGAATAATTAAAATTTTTTAATTCAACCATCTTCTGGACATCAATATTTTCAATCACTCTCAAAAGCTGAATAATTTCAGTGATGTCTTCAGTCTATTAAATTTTGATAGCCCTAAATGTAAAATAGTTTCATTTCATATGAACTCCTTTTGAAAATGTTCTATTTCAATTATTTTTCTCTTTTGAGGCTTCAGAATAAGACTAATCTTAGGCGGCTTCCACTCAAGAATAGTACAATTTGAAGATTTTCTCATTTTGCTATTTTTGATTTTCTTAAGATCTTTTAATAAATGATTAATTTTAGACCGAAGTATAATATTTTCGAATGAAATTAATTCCTATTCAATTCTCTTTCTTATATCCATTGCTCTAATTACTTTGAGGAACCCAATATGTCGCGTACCAGGTGGCGCTTTTAGGCATATAGGATTTTTCAGTTAAGCCTTAAAATTTCAAAATAGCCGAATGCCGTGAGGAGTGCACTCAGTGTTATGTACAGTGAATATCGTTAAATCGTCGTCAGATGATCAAGAATTTTCAGTTGATCCTGTTATTTCAACAAAATAGTATTATTTCATCCCTGTTTTATTGTAGGCTTTTGGAGGAAGGCAGCAAAGAACCCTGAAATATTATTTCATAAATAGAAGAAAAAAAAAGCATGCAAGAGCCAGTACACTTTGCAGGGAAAGAAGGAGTTCTTGAAGAAAAGACCAAAACAGCTTCGAGATTTCGCACCGTGGGCTAGGACTTTTTTATTTTTTCTCCACAAATATAACCTTTTCCTCTGGTCCACGGTAGTGCATTGGCAAAGAAAACGTCCACCGCGGGCAAAGAGGTGCTGCTGTGTCAGAACAAAACATTTCTGCCTCAGGGCTTCAGCATGCATATTGTTCTAAACTATTATGAACGTTTATCAAGAACAATACTTTCTCCAACAATAATTTTCACTGTGATAGTACCTTCTACCAAATTTTTGTACTTTGTAGAAACTCGAATTAGTGTTAATATTTTGTTTAGAGTTACAATTGAGAACACTACACACACTGCCTTTGTTGATATCGTTTCCTTTTCTATGGTTCTGTGAGAATTTTATTTTTCAACTCATATATTATCTTCATAAACTTCTAATTCACTTTCAACTAATGAATTCGGTACATGATTAATAAGTATCGCGTAGTTCGTTCGTCGCGTTCCACTTGTAGGTTATTTGGGGTATGAACACCATAAATATTTAATTAGCGGCCTACTCCGCTGGAAATTGGTCGCGACAATAAAAGAAATCAATTAACATAACAACCTAATTCAGAATAAGTATTTTGCTCGTACTTGCGTACTTCGCATGACACTGGCTGTCAACCAACTTCTTGAAGAGCGGAAACTGCCCACCAGCATTATGCAACGCCCCCACTTTTCTGTTTTCTTACGATAGCGGTGAAACTAATCGAACAGATGGCGCCACAAAAAGTGAAGCTGACTTTTGTGTTGGTAAAATTGGAGAGTTCACGGAAATTGATAAAAACCGATTAGTTTTCGAGAAATTCACAAATCGTATGTTAAAAAAATTTAGCCAAGTGCACCGTGCAGTTTTCTTGAAAGTTGTCATTTTCTTTTTTTATGTGCGATAATAATGGTACGTAAATGTTAAGCTCCTAGTTGCAAGTCATGTTATGACAGCAACGAAGAGAAATTCTACATGTTCTCGGTACCGAAAAATCCAGCATCAATTAAGCTTTGGCAAAAAGCCATTCTTAGAGATGACATCGTGTTAAATCATAAGCATGGAGTGTGTGAAAATCACTTTCTGGAGTCTGACATCATTTGGGGGTCGGAGGTTTGAGGACCTGAAGGAAACGTCATGAGTACGGTACGTTTGTTTATATAGTTTAACAGTTTATAGTCTGCTAATTTTGGATATGAGGTTTGCAATAGCATAATTGACTATTAAATTCAAAATCTCCAAATTTCAATAAAAATTCTAAAATATAGCAGACGGTTTGTTTACTTCGTTCAATTGCGCGCACTCCAAATAAAACATTTAATTCACTTGGAATTGTTCATATTTTGAAGGTACAAAGATTCTTCTCTATGCAATTTAAATTGTACTCTTACATACTACAATCAATATTATAATTATAATGGATATAGGGCATATATTTGTTGATAATTCTTCTGATGTATATATTTTAAATATTTTCTCATTGAGGTCTTAAATATAATTGATTTTTCAATTAGCAACATTAATAATTTAAACAATCAGGTTTTTTTACTATAACAAATAATGCAATCAATAATATCAGAATAATAAGTCATGTAAATGCAAAGTTCAAACTACTTTCAAAATGTATCTCAAAATTAAATTTAACTTATATTAAACTACATATTTTCGTAACTTTTTCTCTTTTTAATCAAATTAGTAGAGTTACTCTTACTTCTTCATATATTTCCTTCTGTTCATTTGCAAACAGCATTAAGTTTTTAATTATTTGTACTTTTTCTTAATGCAATTCAATGCAAAAGTCAGCCTCACTTTTTGTGGCGCCATCTGTTGTATTCTTTCGGCAGCCATTTTCCCTCCGGATCGTAAGAAAACTACTACTACGTACACATACACGCTCGGTGCATGGGTCTGCTGCCCACTCGCCTTGCGCCGCTATTGACCATCTAAATCTAGAAAGGAAACTCGCTAGTCTCTAGCTCGAAATCCGGTTCGGTCAGGGTGCTAAGACCCTACACACAATTGTTTCATTTTGTTGACTTGCAATTCATAAAAGAATCCCCTGAGAGAAAATGAAAAACTCCCATAATATTAGGTACCCCTGGCCCTGAGTGAATTTCCTCTATTAAGAAAACATCGCTGCAAAGAATAATGAATGCCAAACTATTATATTATTAGGGTTCGAAGAATGGTAAGTAATAAGCGGGATAATTGTTGATCAGATCAACTACTCCTTCGATTTTTACTCACCTCAGCTTGCTTCTGCTCGATTCTCGTCTTTTCTTTTATGCGGTGCGTAACAACTACCAGCCATGGTATGTTCAAGCCGATTGCACATGTTTACGAATGTATAATAGATTCGCTTCGCACAATTGCGATGCGAGTGCCACGCTGCATTAATTCATTCTGTCGTGTTTTACGCAATCCGTCGTGCATTCGGAATGAATTTGTCCAAGCTTGCCTGCCACCACGACTGGTCAATTAATCATTACTGATGCAATTCAATTGCTGGCGCCACTCGGGTTTTGTTCAATTGTTTCGTTTAGTCATGTTCGAAGTTCTGGCTGACTATGAGACTTCCCCTCTTTTATTCATTGAAAAAAATCAATCATTGGACGAAATGCAGGTTGTAATTACAAACTATGTAGTTCGAAATTTAGTTTGTTTGTTGAGATTAGTCTCGTTTGCTTCCAATTCCAACTATTTGGTTGAAAAGTCATTTTTTTGGTTTCAAAAGTCAAACTCATTAGAAATTCGACCTTTAGGTTTAAGAACCCAACTCTTGTTGGAAATTCGTCTTTGGTTGAAAATCCAATTTTTTATAAATTCGGTTCGCGGGTAGAAAATAAATTTTTCTCGATTTCAGCTATTTAGTTGAAAATTGATCTTTTCAGGTTCAAAAGTAGAATGTTTGCGAAAACATTCGATTTTTTAGCTTAAAAACTCTTCTTTTTTTTGGTCTAGAAAACGGTACATTTATGTTTTTAAGCTAGCTGATTTCCAATTAGTAACCAAATTTTGAAGAGTCTGTAAATTTACGGTTTTTAAGTGAATTATTGGAAATGGTGACTACTCATAAGCAACTTTTATTATTAGGAATTATTATTTGTATTTTGACAATTGTTGACCCAAAATTTAAAATATGAATATGGAGAAGTGAGCATAGATGACTTAAGGTGAAGGAAAAATTTGAGATAAACTCGAAAAAAATAGATATAATGCGTTTAATATGAATTTTATTATGGTGTACAATGGAAATACAAAAGGTTTAAGTGTAATATATCTCTAATCATAATTTCCCTCATTATCTTCGTCGTCAGAAGTTGCGGATTCTGATAAGTTAGCAAAAGATTCGATTGGTTCTTTCAAACCATACATATCGCAGGAACCATCAGAAGAATGCAACAATTGCAAGGCTTCTGGTGAAAAGCTTTTTGTTTTTTTGTTTTGTTGATTCTCCAACAGGTTCGACAGAATTCTGTAAAAAACAATTCTCCATCCCCACAATTCGAAATTTGAAAAAATAGTCAAAGTACATACTGAAATTGTTATTGAAGTTTTCAAGCATTTTTTATTTCTTTCCAGAAATACATTCAATCGAATAAATAAAATAACAAAATATTAGAAATAATCAATAAGAACTTTGTCTTTGATAACCTGGGAAAAAAACAAAAATGAAAAACATTAACTACAAAAATAAATAAAACAAAAGAATTAATTTTATTATTATCAACCAAATATATAAAATAATTGAAAGAATAAATAAGAACTTTGTCTTTGAAAACCTAGAATAAAACAAAAATGAGAAACATTAACTACAAAAATGAATGAAATAAAACATGAATAATAGAATAATTAATCTAATTAATAATTAAATAAATAAAATAATCGAAAATAATAATAAATTCGTCCATGATCCAAAAAAACTGTTTTCTGGGTGAGGGGAAGGGCTAGTCTAACATCAGCTGATGATTATGCGCTGGGAAAATGTTAGGTTATGAGATTCACATGCCCCTTTGGAACTTACACACGAAATTCTCTTTTGAACATGTGATATATAATATTTCAAACAAGTTGTTTATATAAAAGTGATCTACATACCTTCTAAATCATCCTCCATTAAACCCTTTTGAAATCAGCAGTGTTGGACAGAAAATATATCACTTTGGTGGAGTTCAATATTCTGGAGCGCAAAATCGCATTGAACTTCTCTCCAAAACTGTTAGGTTTAGACCAGTTTAGACTGACTCAAGGTAAATACCTGAGGGTTACAAATCGGTTTTAGGATGGCGCAGGGTTCAGAAACCCCTACTGTACGGAAAATATTTCAGGAAAGTCGAAAATAAAAAAGTTAATTTTTTTATTTTTGCCGTTTTTTTCGAATCTAGCCCACTGGCGTCGTGCAGTTCTGCGGTTCCAAATCGAAGTTTCACTTCAAAAAGCTCGAGGGTAGTACAATTTGAAGGATGGAGGGAGCGGAAGTTACGCAGGATGGCAGACAGGGGTCGAAGCTTCGAAATGTTGTGGATGGCATTGATATTCCAAACGCATTGGAAAGGAGGCAGCAGAAGCTGGCAGAATCGTCCCTCCCTGCTGAGCACTGTTGAGAGACACGCGCATTCCGATCTAATTCAATTTCCAATCAACAGCCAATCAATTGATTCGAATTCGGTATACAGAGCGGTCGCTTCTGCTCCGGGACGTGCATGCCTATGAGGTCGCTTTTCTCTCTCCGGTCTCTCCTGGCTCTCCTCTCTCACTCGGCACGTACACCATAAAAGTAGGGAATTAGCTTTTTACGCCTCGTACTTCTGATGATACTACCCAGAACAAAGATCCGATCTTATACTATTTTAATTGCGACTCTCGACGAGAGTTCTTACACCGATGTGGTGACAAAAAGAGCGTAACGTCGATACACCGAATAAAGGCACGCAACCACTTCAATTCTTCAAACAGAATCAAGACTCGATGACCAAAAGAAGATATGTTATTGTGACCTGTTTTGCACCTCGTTACTTGGTATCGGAGTCCAATTTGTTCAGACGATTTACCACCGGCAGTCTTTTGTGCTAATTTTAGTTGGTCTTCACTAATTGGACAGGAAATAATTCACGAAAATTATTTTGAAAAACAAAGTGGGTAGCTTTTTCATTTTTTATCTGATTGATTTTAATTTAAGGTTGCTACCATACCTGGAAAGGTCATGGAATTTTGGTAATGTTTTGCAAAACGTCGAAAAGTCACTGATTTCAAGAAAATGGTTGGAATTCTTTTGGTCGTTTGTATTTCAAAGTCCCAATCATTTAGGTAGTTCAGAAAAATAATTTTTTCAGAATTCTTTTCAGCCTTATACATTTTTTATTAACCTGCTTTAATTCAGGCTTGCTACAAGACCTGGAAAAGTCATGGAATTTCGAAAAAATTACTGTGAGTTTTTTATTCGCACCTGTTGAAGTCGTAAAAATTATCTGAGTACTTTACCGCAAATTTTCAATTAGTAGATTGACACCGAGTTTTAAATCATTACCCATGCAGCCTGGTGTACAAGCTTTCGTGAAATCTTTGTGAAAAGTTGGAGATTTGAATGAAACAGGTAAAACATTCGGGTAATCTTTTGAAAATGAAATTTTCGAGGTATTATTTAGAATCTTTCGAAATCTGTTAAGTTCTTCGAAATCTTCTAAAATCAGAATCTTCACGGAATCATTTAAAATCTTCAGAACTCTGTTAAGTTTTCGGGATGTTTGCGAAATCTTAAGAATTTTCAGAAGTCTTTGCGAAATCTTAGATATCTTTTCAAATCCGAGGATGAATTTTTGAAAATTTATGGTTTACTTTCGAAAATTAATCCGAAAGTAAACGCTTTTTTCAAAATTTGTTCGATTATAAACTTATAAATAAAATAATCTGAATAATTCATGCAAATCCTCTACTATGGTTTCAGATTCAAATTTCTCAAAATTGTAATATTCACAAATTGATAAAGTAGCTCATTTTAAATTGGAGACTCTAAAATTTTCATAATTTCAATTTGTTACTGTGCAAGTTAGACAATTTCCAACTATACCAGTAATTTTTTAATGCTTCTTCGAAGTTATGAACATCTTTTTTGGATGGTTTTGGATATTCGTGCCTTCCTTTGAAATTTCTAAAATCTTTTTAAAGCTTTGCAGCTATCCCTTCCTCTCTCTCTTTCTCCCTCCCTGCTGTTCTGGAGGCCGGTGTAGTATATGTACAGTAGACTCTGCGATAGTCCACGCTGCGACTCTTTCCGTTATCACATTTCTCCTCCTTTCGCCCGTCCCCACTCTTGCTAAGGGCCCGGCGCACACTCGACGCGCCGCGTGTGTGTATTGAACACGGTCTTACACGTTGCGCGCGAGTAAAGGCATACGATGAATAGAATAACAATCAAATTTATGTGTTTCTTTTACGCGAAAGAGCAAAGCTTCTGTCGGCGGTCCCGCGACCGCTTTACTTTTTTTGGAATCTGCGACACCTTTTCGAAAATAAAATATTTGCTGAGCTGCTTGTGCCAGTGGACACAAGCAAGCGGCAGCAGACGTTTTCGAAACGTACAAAGAACGTACCAAAGACTGTCTAAAAATGATTTTTGAACTGAAGGCGTTTTCCAAACGTTTTTTTGCCTGACTTGCGTTTCTAGAACGTTCTATCTACGTCGTTGAATTTTTTGCCCACTGGAACATGAACTTTCTAACAAAATAGTTGGATTTTTAAATACAAAGCTGAATTTTCTAACACACTACTGTGCTGAATGATTTCACTTGTCCTATTTACGCGACCACCCTACGGTCAATCAACCTTCCTTCCTCATTCTCTTATTCTTTCACCTACAGGTTTCACTTCCAACTTGCGTGATCTGCGGGTTCAAGAAGGCTTGCAAGTTGGAAGTGAAACTTGTTGATGGAAAGAAAAGAAGAAAGAAGGGTCAATCACAGGACAGTCATGTAACTAAGAGTAGTACAATCACTTAGCTTAACAGTGTGAAGTTGGTATCGCTTCGTCGTTGCTAAGGTTTCACTTCATGCGCGCGTGGTTTCCACGCAAACATTTTCATTTTTTATTTCGGATTTTGTAACAAGTTAGAAAGTAGCAAAGGGAATGAAAGGATCGGGAAATATCCTGGAAGTTCTAGGTTCTTTGGTGCAAAATGACCGCAAGGACGAGTTTTACGAGCACTCGAGCTCCTGGTCACGCGATGAACGAGAGGAATGGAATGGGATGAGTTCTCTAACGCCCTACGTCGCCGTCGTAAACCTGAGGTTATTTATGCGGTCCTCGTCGGTTTTGCCTCAAGTAGGACGACGGCGACGTGACATCGTGACGCGGTTCCCCGTCGTCTCCAGCAACTTCTCTTAGCTTACCTTACACTCCCCCGAAATTGATCAGGCATCGTCTGAAACCTCTACAAGCTTTGATGTCTCCCTGTAACTAGTCTAGTTTCACCCAAATTTATTCCTCTTCTCCCCCTCCCCTAGGAGTACAGAATCGATTGAATGAAACTTCATTCGAATTGGCTACCATGCAGCAACCACCGATTTCCGCTGAAGATTCAGAAAAATGTTGTTTTAGAAACTCACAAGAAGGGGTAGTAAAAAGACGGATCCTGATTTGACTGGAGCTTTGCATGGTGAAAGTAGGTCAAAATGCATTAGATAAGTATTTTTTGTTTAAATCCGATGCGCCTTAGTTCTTGAGATAACAAGGTTTGAGAATTCACGCCCGAGTAATGACGGCCCTATAATCAACGCAATTAAAATCCAGTTTAAACTAGTTTCAAAGCGACGACCGAGCACGCTTTCTTCAACACTCAGGGCCGCATGTAGTCTCTGAATGTCGCACGCAGTGAGTCGCCAAGTAAATAACTTCAAACTACGCTGCACCGCCCTGCCTACTTGAGCTATGACCTCCGCTGTGGGCCGTCGAGCCACTTATCACTTAATTAGGTGTAAGTAGAAGCCTGTTGAAAACTGTGACCATAGAAAACAATAACAATAAGAACAATATTATCAGGGTTGCCACAAGACTTAAAAAACCTGCAAAAGTCATGGAATTCTGGAACAAGACTCTTGTAGCAACCCTGATTATAAAAACAAGACTAGCTATATTCAAGAACACTCCTATGGGCGCTACGAGTTTGATCGTATGCCTTTCGGTCTTGAAAACGCTCCTGCAAGGTAAATTTCTATACTTGTTTGGTATCAAGATTTTGTTTTCAAAGATTGTGGGTAAAACAGGTCCTTTTAGGTTCAACATACATTAGATCCCAAAAAATAACAGTATAAAAGATTCATTAAAAAAATGAATTTAGACGATGTAGAATGGATCATTTAGTAATGCCTCGATGAAAGTCGACATTCGTCTTTGCTGCGGTTCTCTGGATTTTTATTTTTAGTCGTAGATCACCCTTAGCTTTAAGCGGCTTGGTCTTCCCCTTACTTACTAAGATCGGGGTAATATGTTTGAATTAAGGACTCGACTGAGGTAGTAAAAATGTATATTTGATGTTGCAGAGTGAACTGGCTTCGCTGAGGGATCGCAAGTCTGCGTTGTTGGCGCTGAACGTTTCGACGCACCGACTTCTCACTGATCTGGGTCCAACTGCTTCACCAGCTTTTGCTTCTCTCAAGGATGGCGTTGCTGATCTTTATCGCATCTTGGATGAAATTGTCCAAAAGTGAGTTTTCATTTTTGTTCAGATTTCATAAGTCCGGGAATAACGGTTGAACCCTTCTTAAGGATGTACTATACGTACAGTCAATCTCAATATTCGATAATCTTTATAATGATTTATAAAATTAACCAAAATATATCTATTAATAATTGCTGCAGTTTTTGAAGACTTCTAAGTGTGCTCCAGGAAAAAATAATTCAGGTTGAAATTGTTTATTTATCAGATGTTATTGAGAGTTCTAGTTTTTGCTATGAAGGATTCTCTACAATTCTATTTGGTTAGGTTTGATTTGAAAAACTAATTTGGAAATGATAACTATTTTAATTGTTATAAACAATGAGAGTTCAAGTTTCAAACAGCACTACCCAAATAGAATTGTAGAAAATCCTTCGAGAATGAGGCCTTGATCATTAGTATCAGATAAAAAGCGCAACTTTTCCCTAACGAGAAAGGAGAAACTAAAACTCTAAAAAACTTCTGATATATAAATAATTTCAACCTGAATTATTTTTTTTAAACCTCACTTAGAAGCCTCCTGCAAAATACTCAGCAATTATTATTAATGAATTTTTGTCAATTTTATAAATCAATATGAATATTATACATTTTTTAGATTGACTGTACCAATCCTACTTTTTTCTCAAAAATTTTTTTAATCTCCTAAAATACTAAAATCGAGCATTCTGACCCTTTTTCCAATTTTTCATCTCATAAGGTCTGAATTCATTTCTCAAGAATTATAATCAAAAACAGAAATTCGAAATACTATAAATAAAGTCGAGTTTGAAAAGATTAGAATTCTTTAAAGTCTTTGAGAAATCTTTGCAATCTTCGAAATCTTTGCGTAATATTGTGAATCTTCTGAAATCTTTTGAGATCTTTAGAATCTCTGTAAAATTAGTGGAATATCCTTGAAAACTGCATACTATTTTTGAAAATTTGTGAAATATTTTGAAATCTTCTAAAATATTTCAGTCTTTAATATCCTTGTGTATTCTTTGTGAGATCTTTCGGAATCTTTGAAATTGCCACGTCTTTCTCGATCCTCTGTACTATTCTTCAATCTTTGAAATCATCGGAATTTTTGTAAAACTTGAAAATCTTCTAAAATTATATGGAATGTTTCAAATCAATTAGAAAGTTGAAAGATTCTCGTGAAATCATTGAAATATTTGTAAAAACTTAAAAATCTTTGGAAATCTTTGAAATCATTGGAATCTCGTCATATCTTTTGCTATCTTTGAAGTCTCTGTGAAGTCTTTGATGTCTCTGTGAAGTCTTTGAAATCTCTTTTATAACTGATTAAAATTTTAGAACATTCGTGAATTCTTTCGAAATATTTGAAAATCTTTGTAATTCTGGTGTATTCTTTGTGAAATCTCCTGGAATCTTTGAAATCGCAAAGATTTTTCCAATAATCTCAAATATTGTTCAATTTTTTGAGTCATTGAAATCTTTGTAAAAACTTTGAAATTTTATGAAAACTTCCAAGTAAATTAGAAATATTAGGATTCCTTGGTAAATCATTTGAATCTTCGTGGAAATTTGAAGAATTTCTGAAATATTTTAAAAATATTTTGAGAATTGTGAAATATTCTGAAATAGTTTGAATTCTTTGAAATCCCTGTGTGTTCTCTAAAGTTTTCTTGAACTATTTGGGAAACTTTGATTTTTTGGGAATCCTTAAAATCTCTGCGAAATATTTTTATTATTTTGAAATCTTTGAAATCCCAATGAGATCAGTGAAATATTGTTCAAAACTGCATAATCTTTGAAAACATTTGTGACATCTTCCTAAATCTTCAAAAAGCTTTGACATCCTTGTGTATTCTTTGTGAAATCTCTTGGAATCTTTGAGATCGCCAATATTTTTCCAATATTCTGAAATATTGTTCAGTCATTGAAATTCTTGAAATTTTTCCAAAACTTGGAAATCTTCTAAAAATATATTTAATCTTTCAAATGTTCTGAAATATTTTGAATTCTTCGAAATCCTTGTGGATTCTCTGAAGTTTCTTCAAAAGTTTGGGAAATCACGAAATCTTCTTGGAATCTTCAAGATCTCTGCTACATTTTTTTATTTTCTGAAATCTTTTGCAATCTTTAGTATCCTTGAAATCTCTGCAAAATATTTCAAATCTTCTAACATCTTTTGAAGTCTTGAGAAATCCTGAAATATCACTGTAATATTTGTGATAACTTAAAAATCTTTGGCAATCATTGAAATCTTCGTCAAATCTTTTGCTACCTTTGATATCTTTGTGAAGTCTTTGAAATCTCTCCTAAAACTAATAAATATTTTGGAACATTCGTGAAATCTGCCGAAATATTTGAAAATCTTTGGGATTCTGGTGTATTCTTTGTGAAATATCTTGGAATCTTTGAAATCATTGGAATCTTCTTAGAAACTTGATAATCTTCTAATGTTTTATGAACTCTTTTAAATCAATAAGTTTAATATGACGAACCTTCAATTTTTATAGTTCGAATCAAAGAAACGTGTTACTTTGCTTTCACAGGAACTAGATTTTTTTTTGGTTTTTGGAGCGTTCCGAAATATTGGATTCTACCTTGTTCTTTGTCCCAAACACGACGAAAAGAACTATTCTTAAATGAAAGAAAAATAAAGGGGGTGGCAATTTTGACCTATTCAACTATTCACAAAAAATTAGCATTTATTTTAATCCAAAAAAGCATGTTTTTTTTACTTTCTCAAAAAATTCGAAATTTAACCCAAAAAAAATGTTGTCAATTTTATTATGGTTCAACAGCAGAAACTGTACATACAAAAACATTTTCTGAAGTGTAGAGTGTAGACTGTATGTTGTAGAAACTGAATTTTGGAAATCGGCAATAATATTTTGAAAGTTAGATGTTTTCACGAAATCCCTCTTTAAACTTGAAAATTCAACAATTCGGTTGATATGCATTCTTTTTTCAGCAAAACTAACCATTTGGTTGGAAATTTAACCATGTTTTTTTCATTTGACATATTTTATAGCCATTTTTCTTTTCCTAGGAATCGTATCTTTTATTGAAGTTTATCATTTTTTTTAGAATATGAATATTCTTGG
The DNA here is from genome assembly GCA_011762715.2 of Neuroterus valhalla. NCBI lineage: Eukaryota > Metazoa > Arthropoda > Insecta > Hymenoptera > Cynipidae > Neuroterus > Neuroterus valhalla. The sequence continues at coordinate 12,980 of WSXT02231998.1, read as the reverse complement.
TAGAAAATTCCGCTTTGTAGTTGAAAATCTAAAGTTTGTTTGAAATATTCATGTACTATGTGAAAATTCATCTTTCTGATTAGGGATCGAACTATTTTGTTGAGAACTTATCTCTGCGATTCAAAAATCATCTCTCTTGTTGAATATTGATCTATTTAATTGAGGAAAATTTTTTCCCGTGATCTGAATATTCTTTTTTGTATTAGAAAAAGTTTTTTTAGTCAGATGTTCTACTTTGTAGGTCCAAAATGCGGACGCTTCTTCCAAGATTCATTTATTCTATGGAAGAAGATCGAGCTATTTTGTTTGAGGATTGAAAATTGATTTTCAGCAGTAGAAAAGCCATCGTTCTTGGTTTAAACAAACTTTTATATCGAAAATTCGTCTTTTTGGCTCAAGAGTTTTCTGTATTTTGTTTAGGAGTCATCATTATATTTTATGTTAATCGTGTGAATCCTGGTAGAACATAATTCTTTTCAATAGGAAACTCATGATTTTGGTATCAGCTCAAAGTACTCTCTCAAGATTGTATCAAATTCTCCAATAACAATAAAAGATCAAACAACATAATTTCTGGTTCTCGGAATTGTGATTAAAAACATTGAATCACAATCTTTGACGTCCCTCACATACATATTATATAGTTCTTCTCGCCTGCGAGACTCAATAATCAAAGCAGCCTACAAATTATGTAACAATATAGTCCTACATACCCTAAAAAAATTTGTAAACAAGTTTCCATATTCAGAGTATTCTATACCTTATTTGCCAAATAATCATGGTCTGAATCTTGAGGAACTTTTCAAAGTCATTTAATGACCAAGTTTCAAATTTTTTTAGCCTTCATTCCAGTGGAATGTCTTTCTAAAGAGGCAATTAGCTTTGCATAGGTTTCCAATTTTACATCATTACGGGTCCAATTCGGGTACAAGATCTGTCCGAGTACAAAGATTCTCACTATTTAGAGACATTAAATCAGAACTATTGGAATTTATAATTATTCACCAAATAAAGAGAGCAATAATTCAAGAACCTTAAACAAAACAGATTTCGGAGCACTAGCTATCATCCTGGCAAACTCCACACTGAACTGCTTCCAATTAACGAAGTAGTATTCACAACGCCCTCCAGATGTCACCAGTATACAGTATAAAGTCTACTCCACAGCATTAAATATTCAAACTATCCCTATTTATTTTTTTCAAAATTCCAGAGACACTAATAAAACTTCTTCTGCTTCTTTTATTTTTCATCTCCTCTTTTAGAGTTGATACGTCTGTCGAAAGTGAATAACTCGAGGGTTGAATATAATAAGGGTTCATTGACTGACCGTCGCTTGGTCGGTATGTGACGTTGGACAAATATTGTGAAAGGTAATGAAGCCTACAGAGCAAACATCGGAAAACTATGGGACACCATAGGCTTCGGCATCGAGAAAGGGGATCAGATAGCAGATAGCAGTCTTGACCCGTGTCACGGGATTACCAGCTTTATGGGGGATTGCCGAGTTTAATCGCGAAGGTCCTCTTCGATAGTGTTCGCTTGGGGAATGACACAACCTTCCCTCGCTTGCTTTTCGCCATGGCATTTTGCCTCCTCGACCTTTTTTACAGTTATCTTACCGAGTGACCCGGAAAAACTTGCTTATTGAATATAAAAAACGAGACACAAGAACAAAAAGCACTTCAATTATCATAAATACTTTCATTCAACCCTGAATATAATACCTGGAATCCAGTTATGGTCAAGTTTCTCTTTCAGAGGAACAAGTTATCGTTGTCGTTATCTGTCCAAAATGTAACTTTTTCTTTGTTAACCGTCAAACCAAAAAGACGAATTTTCAACAAGATAGTTGAATTTTGAACCAAATACAATAATTTTATCAAAAATATTCGAATTTTGAACAAAATAATAAAAATTTCCAACAAATATCAACTATTTTCAACTTTAATGTTGAATTTGCAATATTCGAAGAGTTGCATTTTCAAAGAAAAAAGACAACTTTTCCAAAGAACAGTCTTGATTTCTACAAAAAAGTTTGTTTTGAACTCAAAAGACTAGTTTTTCCAACAGAATCGTTGAATATTGAAACCGAAAAGATCAGTTTTCAATAAAAAAAGAAGAATAGTTGAATTTTTATTCAAAAAATTTAACTTCGAACCAAAAAAAAAAGAATTGACCACAAAATAATCGTTTTTCCAATCAGAGAGATAATTTTTTGACTAAAATGATACAACTGAAAAAAAAATGTTCAATAATGTTCAACTTTCTAACAAGTAGTTGGATTTTCCAATAAAAAAAAACGAATTTTCTACAAAACAGTTGAATGGGCAACAACAAATCTTATTTCCAACCCGAAATAATAAAAATCCATCCTATAAGATTGATTTTTTCAGAAAAAGAAAAAATTTTTGGTCAAATAGTCGAATTTTTACTAAAAAAGATTCCTTTTCAACCGGAAATGAAATAATTATATTTCCTATCGAAAAAATTTGAACTGAAAAACAACGAATTGGCAAAGAAGTAGTTGAAAATTTACCTGGAAAAGATACATTGAATTCTCAACTGAAAATAGAATAGTTTAATTTTCAGGTGAAAATAAACTTCGAACAAAGAGAACAGAATTTTTATAAAATAAATAAATTTTCACTGAAAAAGATTAAGTTTCAACCGGGAACGGAATAATTATATTTTCTATTAAAAAAAAATATGAACTGATAAACAACGAATTGGCAACGAAGAAAACGGTTGATGAATTTTCAACCATAAAGAAATTTTTAACTAGCTAATTGAAGTTTTAATCAAGAAAGGTCAATTTTCAACTGAAAATAGAATAGTTTAATTTTCAGGTAGAAAAAACTTTGAACAAAAAGAACATAATTTTTATAAAATAGTTGAATTTTCACTGAAAAAGATTCATTTTCAAACGGAAACGGAATAATTACATTTTCTATTAAAAAAAAATTGAACTGCAAAAAAACTGATTGTCAACGATGTAGTTAAATTTTTACCAAAAAAAGATACATTTTTAACCAAACAGTCACACTTTCAAGCCAAAAAAAACGATTTTTTCAACGGAACAGTTGAATTATCAACTAAAAAGTTTATCCTTAACCTAAAAATACACATTTTTGATGAAACGCATGATGAATTTGCAACTGAAAAGGATTGATAAATTTTCAACGATAAAGAAATTTTCAATTAGCTGATTGAAGTTTTAATCAAGAAAGGTCAATTTTCAACTGAAAAAAAAAATTTTAATTTTCAGGTAGAAAAAAACTTCGAACAAAAAGAACAGAATTTTTATAAAATAGTTGAATTTCCACTGAAAAAGATTCATTTTCAAACGGAAACGGAATAATTATATTTCCTACTAAAAAAAAATTGGACTGAAAAAAATGATAGTCAACGATCTATTCGAATTTTTACCAGAAAAAGATACTTTTTTAACCAAACAGTCACACTTTCAAGCCAAAAAAAAAAACGATTTTTTCAACGGAACAGTTGAATTATCAACCAAAAAGTTGATCCTCAACCTAAAAATACAAATTTTTGATAAAACGCATGAAGAATTTTTAACTGAAAAGGATTGTTGAATTTTCAATCATAAAGGAGTTTTAACCAGCTAATTGAAGTTTCAATCAAGAAAGATAAAATCTCAACGAAAAATAGAATGAATTAATTTTCAGGTGGAAAAAGAACTTCGAAAAAAAGAAAGAAATTTTATAAAATAGTTGAATATTCCACTGAAAAGATAAATAAAAATAATAAGTCTTTAACAGAATAGTTGAATTCAAAACAAAAACAGATCAATTCATAATCGGACAGTGCATTTCCAAGCTGGAAAGACAAATTTCCAATCGAAAAGTTCATTTTTAACCCTTAAAGACCAACTTTTTAACGGAAAGGATAATCACCAATCAGGGAGATAAATTTTCAGTTTAGAAGATGAACATACAAAAGAAAAGGAAATTTCAAGATAGAAATTGAATTTTCAACTTGTTGAAAATATTTGTCAAGGTTGAATCCTTAACAAAAACAAATTCCTTTTTTGATCAAACTGTTGCGTTTTTAAGGATACTTCATTCTCCAGTTAAAAGAAAAAGGATGTTCAACCTCAAAGTTGCTTATTGGACTTTAGAATTTTTTTCTTTCTTTCCAAAAGTTATCCTATTGTTTTTCGAAAACTTAGAATTCCAGCCTAGAAGAAAAATTGCAATTCACTCATATTGGGATATAAGTCTTTTTGTCTATCTGGCACCAGAATTGGAATAGTGAAAACGAAAAAATCGTTGCAGGAGTAATAAAGTTGATTGATTATCGTGAGAAGGATTTGTGGACCTCGTTTCTGAAGTAACTAAACTTTGTTACCTCTATCGTTACCAAGGGAAAGTAACTGGTTACTCCCTTGCACTGCTAAAATGTTACTAACCCAAATCAAAATAATAATAATAATAATTTTGTAAACAAATGTACAAAAACAAGACTCCCAAGAGAACTTTGCTCTCTATCTTGAAGAATATCCTCGCGGGAATTTACTTTGAATGGAGGGACAGATTCCACCTTTGTAAAACCCGAGTGGGTCAGTGGTCAATCCCGATTTGCATGAATAGAGCCCCTATCAACGAGGGGGATCAAGTGCTTAAGAAGATATTAAAATGTGGTTTAAAAGCCTAAAACAAAAAGAGATTTTATACTAACCGGGAGACCTTTTAGTTCAAATATATTATTTCCTACAAAATAATTATTTATATCTCCCATTTAATATTTAATTAGGGAAGGCTAAGTATCCTCTTCTCGAGATTAGAAATCTTCACTACGCCAATGGCAGAGAAACTTTTCCCGATTTATTTGTATGTTTAAGAGGGGAATTGAGATTGGTAGAAATAAAATGTTTTTATTTGCCGATAGCTATGAGGGTTGGACCTTATAACCTGTTTGCCTGTAGGCTCTATTTCTTTTTGTCACTTTCGACCGACTATTGACACGAATGTAAGAATTTTTATAGGCTTTTTTCTTCTTCATTCTCTAAGAGTATAATTATTTTGCATTTTCTTATTTTCAGGGGTAATCAACAGTTGTCTGCCTTACAAGCTGTTCAACAATTTGCAGCACGTTTGAACGAATTGCAGAGTGCTTTGCGAAGGGACAAGGACGCCCTGGCAGTTTTGGATGCAGCCCTCCAAGCTGGTGCAACTATTGAAGTTGCTTCTTCTGTGCGTGACGTCGCACGACTGCTTTCTGAAAAGCAGGATTCTAATTGCCAGGTAAATTTTCAAACTTGTAGAAATTAACACTGCCCAATAAAAGAGAAAAAAACTTTTCTCGATAGTAGAGGTGAACTCGATGATTCCCCTCCTGTTTTCTGGAGGGAAAACCCTGGACCCCCACTGGAGGGCTCCACCCCCTAGACCCCCTTGACGTTCGCCCCATTTTCGCTTTCCCCCCTTTCTTAATTTGTTATGACATTACTTTGTGAAAACGGAATTGGCAATTCCTCGGACCTTTCGTTACTATTTTACTGTCCCAAGCCTCTCTCATGAGTCTCGTTACTTCTACTATCAAGGAAAATAATATACACACTTCGGGGGAAACGGGCGATAGCGCCCCGTATGAGTTAAGCACCTCGACTTCGCCTTGGTGCTCAAACTCATACTCGGCGCGGAATCGACCGTTTTCCCCGAAGTGTGTAATGTACTATATTTGTCTCCAGAATGTTCGTGCACTGTAGTGATAAATTTCTGGAGGTTTTTTTTTTTCAAATCTCGCGACAAAACTGCTCCATCCATTCAATTTTCGGCAAAAGGAAACAAGGTTGGAGGTTTTAGAACCTTGTCTTGGTCTCAAATTGGCAGCACTGGATGGGGTACAACTAAAAAAGCTGTTCCCAACGGCTCCACATTCAATTCATCAACAACCATTTTATTGGGGATCAACTTTTTCCTACAAAATTAATATTTTTGGTTGCATCCGAAAATTTTAAATTCAATTTTGTCTTCTGTTAAGTTTTCAAAATTTATTAAGTCGTTAAAATATTTAAATAGTTGAAAGCTTCCATTGAAGTCCAAGTAGAAGGTTCTTTTATCTCTCGTTCATTCTTCACAGGCACTCAAATATGTCTCCAGCGCGGTTTTCATCTCCATTTCTCTCAAGAACTTGAGTAATGAAAATTTTTTTTTGCTTTATTGGGGATGAGAAATATTCCAGAGACAAAATCATGTAGGACAGTGCAAGAAGGAATGAGAACCTCTCAAACTAGTTTCAGATCCTAACACTGCTGAATCTGAAATTTGAATTTGATTTAAGGTGCTTCGTCAAGGATAGGCTTTTGCTAAAGCCATTATTCTCTTACACTGATGAATATTGTTTGTTGTAATATTTGCCCCTCCTCATCTTTAGACCCTAATAAAGCGTCGTACACTGTTCTTTTTTCCGAGTATTGTGTTGTTGTTTGTTTTTGTTTAAATTGGAAATCAATTATTTCTTGCGCCTGAAAATAGGCACGGTAGTGGTATTCTTTGTTAATTGAGGAATTAGCTATAAATTTCATAATACAAACTGGAATTTCTCGGAGGTTCAGCGGGCTTAGAATACAAGATTTCGGTATTAAATTCCAATTAATGGCGTTGTATAAAAATAGTCTCTATAAAAAAAACTTCGAAATATTTATGCTGGGTGGAAGAAAAAAATCTTGAATCCTAAAAAATACAAATAATACTCATTCTGAGTTCAAAAAGAATTTAAGGGTTCACAACTATCCAATCTCTATTTTTTATATTCTTGTCTTTATCCTCTTGAATTCTGTTGAATTCCTTTGAATTCTAATAAATTCTTCAAAATTCTATTGAATGCCTTTGAATTCTATTGAATTCTTCCGAATCCTATTGAATCCCTTTGAATTTTATTGAATTCTTCCGAATTCTATTAAATCCCTTTGGATTCTTTTGGATTTCTTTGATTTGTTTCAAATACACCTTGGATTTTCTAGAAATCTTTTGAAATCCGCTGAATATATTCTACTGAAGTTCTACTGAAATCAATAGAATATTTTCGTTTTTTTGCAATTCATCTGAATTCATTCGAAACTTACCCTGAATTCTTATTCTTTTATTCTCGATTCTTTCCTACTCTTTAGAATTCTCTCTAACTCTTGTATTCCTTTTTTTTCAAATCCCCCAAATCTTACGAATTTTGTTGATATTCTTCAATTGTTTCCAATCCATCTTTTTGGTTGATGAATAGGATATTTTGTTGATTTTTTTTGGAAAATTCAACTTGTTGAGACTTCGTTTTCTTCTTTTGATTGGAAAGTATTTTTTTGAACCGAAAAATCATGCATCCCATTTTTGGTTAGGAGCTTATAATCTTCTATTTGAAAATCAAAGTTTTGGTTGAAAATTCATTCATTTGTTGAAAATTCGCCTTTTGATAGGTGATTTATATCTTCGGGTTGAAAATTTAACTGTATGGTTAAAAGTTCAATTATGTTGTTGTTGACTGCGGTATTCAAAAAAATTCAACTATTTTGTTGAACCCATTTTTTTGGGTCGAAAATTCATTTTTTCTGTTTAAATTTTATCCTCATAAATCTAATATCTATCCTTTTTAGTGAAAGAGTCTTCTTTACGCAAAAAAATTTGGTATTTAAGGTAAAGATTCAAAATTTAGGAATTTTATTTTATTTGAGTTGAATTAATTTTAATGCGGTCAAAATGTAAACTATCGCACGTGGGTCACAGCAAAGCAATTCTTTGGTTACAGTTTTAAGATGCATATTAATTTGTGCATGAAAATCAATTCACGAATATTTTTTCTTGCAGTTTGAAACAATAAGTAAACAATTCAAAAATGCGTATATCAAAAACAAACTGTTTCTGACGGAATTTTCATCATATACAGTGAAAAAAGACATTGAATGTAAAAACTGATTTTTCTCAAAGTAACATTTATTTTACTACCTCATGTAAGAAAAAGTAAATTACAATATTGAATTACCTTTTATTGACATGAAAATAAACTCAGTGTCATTAAATTCAATTTATACATGAAATATCCAATATCTAGAAAAGAATAACCTTAAAGTCAGGTTAGGTTTGATATTTCTGTTTTAATCGTCTATTACTCATATTCTCTGTTTACTCGAATCAGATTGTTCACTGTATTCATTATTTAGAGTATATTTAACCTCATACTTTGTTTTTGGATTATAATAATTTTCAATACTAACCATTGAATTCATGCTTCGCGGAATAATGGTAAAATCAGTTTTATACATAAATTAGAATGCATCTTGAAACGTTGACATCCTTGCTTTAGTTCGCAACACTAACGCAATCTAGATTTCAGGTCCCGAAAAATTTAGTTTCCTCTTGGACGAAAAATTCCGGTCCAAGGGATATAGAGTGCATGTTTTGGGGTTACAAATTAATCTTTCCTGGTATTTTGAACTGTGTAGTCTGATATTTTGATACTTTTGAATAATTTTGATTCATTAGTTTATGGATGGCGCCCAATCTATTTGATAATTTGGATTTGCAAAAAGGTAGAAAAAAGGAAGCAGGTGAAGCTGGCCATCCCACGTGGTTTAAATGGGAAGGAAGAAAACGACCAAGAGTCCCTCGACCTCTGCCCTCTGATTCCTTCCTTCCACTCTTGTATCTCCTTTTTTCAATGGGTCATCGTACCTGTAGAACTTCACCTTACTAATTTAAATCGTTCGGCTATTATTAGTAATGATCCATGACGAGACGTGGAGTGATTGCAGTGGGTAAGCGCACATCCTCGCGATTAGTACCGTCTTCCGTCCTTTCGTGATCATCCATTACTTTTTATTCCTGAGAGTAAGTTGTAGATTCCAAGTTCGAATCAAGTGCTGTTCCCTGAAAATCCTCTTTTCAATCCTGGGATCCAGGAAGTTTGTGAATCGGAAGACTGGATTTGGAATATTTATGAAAATGGAAGCAAAAGAAGAGAGGTAGTTTTCTTGCGATCGTTGCTATCAAATTCACTCCTTTGGAATTTCGTCTATTAGGCGGCTTCGTGTTTTGCATCCTGACCCATGAACTTGGAGATTATGGCTATTTTCGTCTCCCGCATCTTCAGGGTGTTGCTTCAGGATATTCAGCCTCGGGATTAATTTCACCGAGCTGATTACGGCGAATAAGGCTTTCGAAGCAAATGCTCGCAAATTATATTTTCCAATTACAGTTAGGGGGAAAACTCCCCACAGTGGATAGCTCTATACAGTGGATATTTGTAAATAAAAGAAAAAAGCCGAAACTTAATTTAATTTACAGATTCCTCATGATTACTGATGACAAAAATGCATCTCAAAACAGATTCACATGTTCTTATTAATCATAATAACCAAAATAAGGAAAATAACTAGTTTTCAACGAGATGAACTAACTTTATCTACATTAGTAATTTTTTAAAAGTAAATAAAATACTCCCAGAGCATTTCTGTTAAATAATATATATTCCTTGGTCATTTAACTGTTATACTTTTAACCATAGAATCATATATTCTATCTAAGATAATTTTTATAAGCATATTTCTTGAGACTCCTATTTTCCTACTGTGGATTTCTGCGTCATTCCTACAGTGGATTTTTAGTGAAAATTTATAAAGATCTTTCGGAATCAGGGGTTGGTTAATGCTCCATGACAAAATCAGCTGATGACCACCTTAATTTCTATAGGTATTTTCTAGTTACTTTTGACGCAGAAACGTTGGTGTAATTTATGACAATCCTATAACCTCACATATAACCCCTCCACTGTGAGATGTATCGTGAAATATGAGCAAAATAACTGACCTTATATTTTTGCTAATTTTATTCCAAATAGTGATTATAACACTTTTCTGTTTGTTTTAAAAGTAGCGTAGGTATAAAATGTATTCTATTGATACGTATCATACATATTTCTGTACCACTTCGTGGACGAAATTTCAACAACTCAAAATAATAACAAAAACTTTGCACTGGCTTATAAAGTCACTTCGATTGGAATCTTATCACATAGTTGAATATATCAACTTCATTTATGCCATAAGAAATCCTTGATTTATATTGTACTTTATGTTTACTGCAATTCACAAACTTTTGCTATCCACTGTAGGAAGTTTTCCCCTACTGCAATTTACAAATTTTTGCTATCCACTGTAGGGAGTTTTTCCCTTCAGGGTATCCACTAGGGTGGTCAAAAAATGCATGGCAAATTTTTTCTCTACACTAGAAGGCAAGTCACCCCTCCCCTCCTCCCCCCACACCATCCCCCAAAATTTCCATTTCTGGAGAAAGGAAATGCATTTTTTTGTTTGATTGAATTTAGAATTTCAACACGTTCCCCCGGGCACTTCAAAATCCTATTTGATCAATATGGAGAAATTTCAGATTTTCGAAAAATTGAACACATACAACGAACATTTTAGAGATTGATGGAGAGTTTCTAAGAAATAGAGTGATATGAATTACTTTCATT